>JAXMNL010000349.1:30648-44479 GCA_035128595.1 Eptatretus atami | reverse complement strand
GGAGCGTTGCCGGATAACGAGAGGTTCGGGCACTAAATCTCCGGCTGGAGAGATCCCTTTTAGTCACCATACAATGAGCAACAGGGCTACTGCATGATCATATCACAGAAACATCATTGTCAGGATGTCCAACCAATGGGAAAACCACGTTATCTTTGTAAATAAATAAAACGTTCATTTTAATATTTAATATTGTCAAGTCCCTGCAGGGCATTTATTTATATGAGTGAGAGCGGTCGGGGATTAAAATTCAATATCAATTACCATATTTGTTCCAATCGAATGTGAAAGAACATTCTCTCTCGTATTGTACACCGTGGTTTAAACCATCGACTATCTGTCATCAGACTTCCTGTTCTTTCGAATCGCAGGTGAAACAACAGTTAAAACTGTTAATAAATATAAAAATGAGTGCCAAGTAGTGTATCTCCAACGCAACGCACAGCCGCAACACACTATTTCTGCAAGACCCAAAGATGGCCTGCCTATTAGATCGACTCGGCCTCCACATTACTCTTTTTTGTTGTTTGTTGTGGTTATGGGCACTGCAAGCATTCATCTTGATTTGTACACTGCAACATACACTGGATGTAGTGAAGTTAACTTTGACGCTTCCGCATTGGAACAACTCATTTGAAACCATTAGGGAGTCAAGTTTGATAGCATTAATGTCGGATATGATGGGTGTTTTCAAGCAAATGTTATGTATTCAGGGGCCAGCACTTTCGGCCACCAGGGGCCGCCAGTGGCCCGCGGGGCCGCAACAATGGAAGAACAGGAATAAATAACAATATATTCAAAGAATGTATTGGGACCCGGATATAATCTTGGGTGAATTGGGCAGTTGCGTTGGCGGTAGGTATGCGCTCTAGACCGCGTGCCCGTCTTAGTTATTATGTGTTGCTGTGCTGTGAAGATCCGTGCGTCAATTTTTTATTGAGCATGTGAAATGTAAACATTTTTTTTCTGCGTTTTAATGCGAAGCTCCCTCATTAGCAGCCACCACCAAGAGCAAAGCCAGTCCCCTCGCAGTGTACCTGTTGTGTGACTCCCTGCATATTTATATATCCAAGTGTCCTAGAATTTTTCTGGTCACGTGGTCATAAAGGCACCAATTTTGTATCCTCGATAGCTCTTCATTTATAAATGTCAAGGACGCCTGTGCCACGGATGCAACCAATACGAAGAGAATGTATAAAATGTATAGATCCTGTAAGAGTGCGGAAGGATAAAAAATTTGGGGAAAATAAGTATGGTTTGTTTCAAGAGGAAAACCGACTGATGTTTGGCTTCTAACTTTTGTCTGAAGACTCATTAAGAAAAATAAAAACAATTTCTCGGATCAGGATCCGATCTACTCACCAAAATCGAAATCAGTCGTCGCTTTCAACACACCCGATCCTGCCACCAATTCACCGACCCGTCGCAAACTTCATCCGAATCCGTCCACAACGTTTTGAAGAAATCCTGGTCACTGAGAAAGACAAACAAACAGACAAAGAAATGAAAACAAGAGCAGAAAACAGTGCAGAGCACGATGGTTGCAAAAATTGTCCCAGAGACGCCACGAATCCACATTTGCTTATTCCACGCCAATGGGTTCCTTCTGTTCGGTGGGCTTGTATTCTGTGTACGGTACAGGTATGCGAAAGGTGCTGTGATCATTTGTAAGTCGTTAACAATCCATTCAATTAGATGTGTGTTGTAGTTAACATTGGTTAACAACACGTCTGCTCCAAGACATGTTAATGAGATATTTAATGAAATAGAAAAGAATGAAAAGATTACCACGCGGAAATCACGCGCATTGCTGAGCATGTGTGAGGATACACGCGTAATGCTTTCAGCCTGGGTAATCCTTGTCTGCTGTCATCAGTCGGGAGATGGAAAGATCCACGGTGTCCTTCGTCAAGAGAGCGAGTTAATCAACCCGGCATCCTCGTCAACTCACACTAAATTCCTGCCCTGAACTCATACGCTGGGTAAAGCAATGGCAAACCAGCCTAGTATCACCCTTAACTCACAGAGCTAATCACCTGCCTTCAAGGCACAGGCACAAGCTCACAACGATCAATTATCAAATCAATTAATCTTCTCGAGTCTTTCTCTTCTTTGTTTCATTTCACAATGTGTTTTTTTTTCTAATTCTCCGCTCTCTGTTGGTGTGCGCATGTGGCGTGATGGTGTGCTTCCTAATTTCTCTCTTTCACTTCCCTTCCAACTTCCATGGGGAATAAAAAAAAAAAAATCATTAAAATAATTTAATCTCCCTTTGGGCGCAGAAAAGACAACCGAAAGAGAAATACAAAGACACATACCGCTCACAGCACAATGGGCACAGGTTTTGTGCACCCGCCTCGATGAAAACAAATGGCGTCAATGGCACAGGTTCTGTGTGCCGACGCTTCGATGGAACAAAATGGGTCCTGTCACAGGTTCTGTGTGCCGCGCATCGATGGAAACAAAATGGCGTTCAATGTGAACAGGTTTTGTGCGCCGCGCTCGATGGAAACAAAATGGCGACAAAACGCAAAAGTTGTCGTCTCCAAAGTAAGTATTCTCGAATAGGGATCTTTCGCCATCGGCCACCGCCAGCGATCATGCACGTGCGAGGTTAGCCGTCCCAACACCCCGTGCAAGGCCACACCTGACTGAACCCTACGAACAACCCACGAGGGAGTCCATTACCTTAACTGACAAAACTGTATCCTTTCGAGGTTCGATCCATCACCTTGTCTGTATAAAACCCTCGTGTCGATAATATAGAAACCTTTTACGTTAGCGATGGCAATTGGGCGCCTTTTTGGGTCTTTTATTTACAATTTTGACCGCACCGTGGATGAAAATAAAAGAAAGGAACAACAAGAAATCTGACGAGTAAAACTCACAACAAAATGGACGGTCTCCAATCATCTTAAAAAGAATGAACGCAACCGTGGTCACAAAGCCTGCGACGCAAAAAACAATAAAAACGGCTTGTATAATCAGTGGAGGCCGCTGTAGGCCTATGTTGGAGGCCCAACCAGCAAACCAAGATGGCGGCCATATCATTTTGTCTGGGTGCCAGGTTGGCGGAGTCAAGCGACCAAATGTGGCGGGGATCCGGCTCTCCGACCAAATAGGAGGGCACATTTCAAAATAATCGGCTCCAACAAAGAACCAAATACAACAACAACAACAACAAGCAAACAACAACAATAGCACGAGCTCCTGAAGACAGTGAACCTCCGACATGTCACAGTAAAACAGCAAAAGGTGAGTGCGTAGAGTGGAAGGTCGGTTGAGGTGGAACACAAAAGTATACGGAGTGTGATGGACAAGGATACGAGTTTAACCTGAGGGTTATTCTCGTGCTACGAAAAAAGTTGAGCGGCAGAGGAGGTAAATCAGAATCGAAATAAAAGTTCGCTGCGTATATTGTGTGAAGGTTGGTGTTTTGCCTTCACACAACACTCCATCGTCCCGTGCCGAGGCCTGATGTTCGTAATCAAGACGATCTCGCACCTTAAACCGGAAATCGTTCTGTACCAACGATACCGCGCAGGTTTCACTAATCTAAAGCATCCTCTTATAACCGTCAGGCAATCTGTTATCAGAAAGATTACTGTCTCACTAAGGTGGTCACTGCTGCTACAGATTCCGAAGATGTGAAACTCAGGGACTGACCAAAACTCGTCGCGGATTCCTCGATCGATTCCCTGATCACAGTGTCTCAAGTACTGGTTGTCGCACTTTAACTGGATTATGGAAAGTATCACACGCCGCTGTGCTCCAGTGTCAGATCTGGCTGCTTCTGGAACGTTCTTGTCCTGAACCTTTCTGACCTCTGGAACGCAATCGAAATCTCACAAAAACCCTACAGCATCTTCATAAACCAACATTTTCTTTGTTGAAGGGACCCCGGTTCGGCGATGATGCGGTCTTGGGTGGTAAGGACCGCTAATGCGATGCCTGTTGGGTTTGTGGAACAAACTGCTGCATCCGTCCTGTTGGGATCAGAAAAGATAAGATATGCGAAAAATGCATCATCGTCACAAATGGACAATTTAAAGAGGTTATTTAATTCTCAAATGGATGGCCTGCCACAGTCGCATCACTCGACTCTGCTCCTTCGCTGGGTTTGAATCCGACCTCTAATAAAACCGTCATAAATCCCACGTGTTTCACTAAGCAGGTGATCATCAACGTGTGTTCAAACCACGATGAGTAAAGATGGGCGTTCATGGCCAGCATTAGATGGTGAACATATAAGATCAGGATCGTCTTAGCGAAGATGAGCGAGCATGTCGCCTGCACCCTGAACAAACATCCAAATTTTGCCCTAACTACTTCGTCGAGCGTAAGTCTAGGCCACCGTTCGGAAAGACTTGGGCCAAAAACTTCCCAAAGACGTGAATACATTGTGCTTAAAGAAGAAGATTAACTTCCAAATGAAGTTGTGCTTAATTCACAGCACCGAGACATGCATCACAGACTCACCAGGCAGGGATTATTCATGTTAAACCGAATACAAAGTTTCCCCGGTTACCCTCATGCACGAGCCGAACCTCATGGCAACTCTTCTTCCTTTCTCCTTGGCGTTTGCGGAAAAGTCGAAGTTGAGAAACCAAACGTCAGGTGCCTCGTGTCCCCGTGAGAGATAAGAGCAGTGAGTCTGTTTAGAACACGTATACCTGTCATCTCCGAAAATCATTATCCCAATCATTCACAAACTTAGAGTAAATCCTTCAACAACGCCGCCTGCTCGTGATCCACCAATCTGAACTCGCCAAGGCGTGTTTCCCGCTCACGATGACGGAAACATACAACCGTCCCAATCGCAGAAAGCGCAACCAGAACCTTGAGCTCATCAGACGAGCGCTGAAGTATCAATAACAGTCCAAATCCAATGGTGTGTACTTCCCGCGAACTGACGTTGGGGTTCGGGATGAATATTCGTCAGCTTCGTTTTTAGATCACGGAAGTGAGTCGGCATCACTTAGGTACGAAGATGTAGTCGTTCACGTGAGACTGAAATTCACACGATTATTTTCTGGTTAAAAATATACTGAGGTTGTCGACTGATGTCTGGTGTAGCGTAAAGGCGTCTTCAGGGAGTTTCATTTCTCGACGGGAACTAATAATTGAATCGTATGAAACTCACGACTGGAGATAAGTCTTTAAAATACTGAGAAATAGAGAAAGAAGACGAGGGTTCCGTTGCCGTCCATGATGGTGAGTCGTAAAGCTGCAGTAACGGTGTCGTAGTCACGTGGTACACTGTGGTGTTCTTCATGAACCAAACGTGCCCAATAAACAGCCCTCATGTCCGTGTAATAATTTCAGTAGTCGTCTCTAAATTAACCAAATATCCTGCTGTGGTCAGACACGCACGGCTCCTCGTGTCCAAGGGTGTTTGCTGCTAGACGGCGCTGGTGGTGATCGAGCAAGGTCTCCGCATCGTTGTGAAACAAATGTGATGAGCCCTGATAGTTCCAGAAATAAAAAGGAACTACTGGCGTTGGAATAAATTCCGTGTAAAATTATATATAAAAAGTAAAAGAATCTCACTTTGATTTTGTATGTTTTGGGGTGAAGGTTTAAAATAATATAAAGAATCCGTTGTCCCTTTCTATTGTCTCTCCTCCTATTTTTGGACATAACAAATGAAGCAACAACCACCCGTTGTTTAGGTAAAGGAAGGGCAAAAGGGGGTTTTGGTTTTAACCCCGTAACGTGATGACGTCACGCGTCACGTGACGAGATCAAACAAACCAAAAAAGGATGGGGGCATACACGGGATTAAACGATGGACCAGCCACATGGGACTTCAGGATCCTTACATGCACACGTACATAAGTTGTGACTCCTTAAAGTGTGTGTGTGTACATGTGTGTGTGTGTACGTGTGTAGTGTGTGTTGTGTGTGTCGTGGTGTGTGTGTTGTGTGTGTGTGTGTGTTCGTGTGTGTGTGTTATGTGTCTACGTGTGGCAATGTGTACGTGGTGTGTGTACTGTTGTTGTGTAGCGTGGTGTAGTTGTGTTGTGTGTCTTCCCATTAACGTCAAGCCTATTACATCTCGTTCATTACCGCTACACCTACAATGCTTTCGTCCTCACATTACCACCTTTACTATTATATACACAACACAAGGACTCACACTTGGTACCCGAAAATACTTTGTTCCAAGTCCTGGTGTTCAGAGAAGGACCTGTTTCCACGTTCCTGGTTCCGAGAGGACTCTTCCACGTCCTGTACAAATTCTTATACGTACACACACACACAGACCTGTGTTTCCACATTCCCGAGTTCCAAGAGGACTCTGTTTTACATTCCAAGACCACACATCCTCCTCAGCCCGTTGGGTCCAGAGAACTTTTCGCACATTAACTGTTCCAAAGTAAACTGTTTCACGTTCCTGTTGCAAGAGGAATCTGTTACATTTCCAAGACCACAGTCCTGCTCTACACAAACACTCTGAGTCCCAGAAGAAGACCTCCAATTGCTGGTAAGAGTACTCTGTTTCACGTTCTCCGGGCTCCAAGACAACTACACATCCTCCTCCACACACGAGCACACACGACACACAGAGGTTCAAAGAGTACTTCTTGTTTCACGTCCCCGGTTCCAAGGGACTCTGGTACATTTCCAAGGACCCGAGCTGTCCACCCTGCTCCACTCTAGTCCAGAGAAGACTCTTCACATGCTGGTCAAGAGTACCTGTTTCACGTCCGGTTCCAGCAGAAACTCCTGTTTACAATCTCAAGACCCGGAGTCCTCCTCCACCCTCTGTCAGAGAGACCTTAACATAACATCTGGTTCAAGGTAACTCTGTTTGACATTCCAAGACCCAAAGTTCCAAACACAACCAATACTTGGTCCAGAGAAGATTCGCACATTGCTGTTCAAGAGTACCTGTTTCACGTTCCAGGCCCCCGAGAGTTCCCTGCTCCATCCTCTGGTCAAGAAGACCTCACATTGCTGCTTCCAAGAAGGACTCTTGTTTTACGTTCCTGTTCCAAGAGATCTGTCTGCTCCAGCTTTCTGAAGATCCGTTTCAATTCAAGTTCCAAGAAGATACTCTGTTCACGTCCCTGGGTCGCTTCCAAAGGTCCTGCTGCCGTCTGGAGTCCAGAGAAACTCTTCCACATTCGGGATTCTGAGATGGCTCTGTTTACTTTCTGGTATCATGAAAATAAGTGATGTCCAAGTTCCAAGAGGATCTGTTTTATGTAACAAGGTTCGAGAGGACTCAAAGTTTTTACTTCCTGGTCTGAGATACACTGTTCCACGTTCCTGACAACCTTAACAGGATTTAACTGAAAGCTTTCCTTACAACAACCCGATTCGCGCTCGCTTTGAAAAGTATTTTCCTCTATTCTGTGTATTCATGAGTTTGCGTTCAACATTCCACGTTGTGTTACCGTATTCTTCGGCACACCTGCAGCTTACTCACCAAATTCTTCAAATCTTGTTGTTTTTTTTAGCCTGCGAAAGCAGTGAAAATGGCGATGAGGTGTTGCGTCATGGACCGACCGTCGCATCATCGAGCGACGGAACGGTCATAGTCACAGGCAGAGAAGGTAAGTATCCCGCTTGTGATTAAAAATCTACCCAACACATTTGCTGTGTACAATTCGTGATTTATTCACTAACAACAGTCGAGCGTGCGACTTGAGATTTCAACAACACATTGTTCTCAGGCATTTATATTCTTCGTTTTGAGATGGACCCACTGTGGATATGAAGTCGATCACATAAAGTGATACTCGGATCGTCTCCTACCCAGGTATGCTGCGTCACCGTCATTGATTAATTTTTCGCATGGCAAATGTTCGGTGCCGGTTTGGGTGTCCGCGTTACATTTGCTGAAATGGCTCAGGTGAGTGTGAGCAGGTTAATATAACATAGATATGTCACCCTTGGTAACTTTGCAATTTTTCAAAATAAGCTCGCATTTTGTCGAAGAATCGTTGAAATCAGAATACAATGAAATTACGTTGATAAATAAGAAAAGAAGTTATTATTAACAAAACCCCGAAATTATAATGTTTGGTAATCATCGCCTTTGGACAGAATACCTGCAGTGAGCACTTCCTGATGGCCTATGAATGAGATTCCTACTCTCTCTCCTCCTGCAGGATGTCCCCACCTTCTTGTACACACTGCTCCAGTTATCGCCAGAGTTGAAGGTACTTCTCCACTGCTGTTTTCAGATTCCCACACAGGTGTTCATAGGGAATAGAGATCTGGACTTCATGCCTGCAAACTTTCAGAAAAATCCCGTGTTTTAATCTTGAATCAATTCTGTGGGTGATTGTGAAGTGTGTGGTCATTGGCCTGCTTGCAACGACCCGTGAGCCCTTCGACGGAGACAGACAGCTTTCTTCACACTGGTAAAGCATTGTTCTCCAAAATTCTCCTTGGTATCCTGATTTCAGATGCTAGCCAAAAAAATCAATGTACCAGTACACGAGCGCAGCACAGCAACCCCAAAATCTACTGAACCGTCTCTCTATGTTGACTGTAGAAAGGAGGTTCTTTTCTTTGAAGGATTCATTTTATTTTCTGAAACCTAGAGTGATTGTTCTTTACTAAAGCTCTAATTGGATCAAGGAACTTCCTCAGAAAGAGTTTGATTGTTTCAGAAGAGTGTGTTTTGGTTAAACCCATCGGGATTTCTCTCTCTCTCTCTCCATCTCTCCTCAGCTCGTCCTCAAATCCTCTTCATTCCTCTCTCTCTCTCATCATCTGCGTCTCGACTCATCCTCTCTTTCTCTCTACTCTCCTGCTCTCTCTCTCTCTCCTCTGCGAGCAGTAATTAGAAACGATCTCATATAGCAGGTATCTCTCTCTCTCTTCTCGTCTCATCCATCCTCTCCCGCACCAACGATCTCTTCTACTGTCTCTCTCTCTCCCTCTCTCTCTCTCTCCATCCTCTCTCTTCATCATCTCTCTCACAGTCTCGGCACAAACGTCCCAGAAATTTCTCCCGCGGATCTCTCGTCGGCTCTTTTCGTCTTATTTCCTCCATCTACTGTCTCCATCTCTCAACTCCTCTTCTCATATCTCTCTCTCTCCGAATCATCGTCATCCTCTCTTCTCTCGTCTCTCTCTCTCTCTCTTCGGTTCCTCCTGGTCTCCTCCATACGTACCTACGATGAGTTGTGTTTTAAAGATCACTGTGAATCTGTTTAGGCAGTTCCATGGAGGTGCTATATCTCTGGCAATCCTCGATCAAGTTTCCTCTTGAGGCACGTCAGGGACTTGGCTGCAGTGCCCTGGCCTCAACTTCCTGATAACATTGTGTACAAACTGGGATCACAGGAACATAGGACCTCTGGAGATGGATTGTAGCCTTGAGATGTCCATGCTTGAAATCACTATTGTAGTGACCTGCCTCGAATTCTCTTGGTTTTCTTTCTTTCTCCAGCTCATCTGCGGAACACACAGTGGACACAAAACAGCAAAATGACCTTGTATCTTTCAACTGGTTGAATGAATGGTTTTATAGTTGGCATGGTACTGCAGCTCACACAAGGTTGAGTATCACTGCCAAAAGTACAAGAGCAATCACCATGCTTGAATCTCATGATTTTCAAACAACCTGTAAGGATGCAATAAGATTGTCCGGCCATATTTAGATTTCTGAGTGGAATAAGCGAAGATGTTTTAAATTTAAACTGAATTCGAACTAGGTCTGCAAGCGGCAGAATTATATTACATTAATTTTCGATATGGGTTTTTTTTTTTTAAAAAGAGAGAAGCTGGCACTAAGAACCCCCGTCACTAGTATATTTACCAAGTGCATCGTAAACGTGTGTGTACGTGTGTGCATTTATTGGAAAGGTGCTTCAGTTGCATCAATGTATATTCGTTTGCACAAAGGGAACGAAGATGGATAAATTCTTCTTCAATATAAGAAGAGTGTAGGTGCACCTAATAGGAGCAACAAGTGACCAGTAATGGCATTGGCTACTCCATGTCACAGTAGTGTGAGCTGTTCTCAGACTCACCATTTAATGGCTGCCCTTGTTTTTGTGAAGAACAATGCGGTGATTCTTTATTGTAGATGACTTGATAAAGCCAAGATGTAACCGTCACTACATATGCCACAACGTGATGTATCTCCACTTAAAATATATCATCACGCGATTAACCCACATACATATGCATGACACGTAATAAATACCCCCACCAATATGCAATCAAGTACGATTAACCCACCACATTATGCAGTCAGTGATGTAGGTTGAAAGTTGTGAAGAGTGATTATACCATAGACTATGCGAACTGGAAAGATCAAGATCTCATGCTGGATGGTGGGAAAACAGAGGAGGAAAAAAACAGATCAGAGAAAGGAGTCATTACGAGTCTTAACATCAAACACTCAAGCTTATGAAATCCAAAACAATACGGATAACGAATGGCCAGGGGTGTGAGCGAGATTCAATAAAACGATCCTGGTGGCCGGTAGATTAGATGGAGAAGTGGTTTGCACAGCTAGGCGAGGCTTGGTGGACGCGGGTTTAACTCTGGTTAGTCGATTTAACATTGAAAGTTACTTGCATTGATTGTTGATTATAAAATGAACAATGTTTGAATCGTATTTCACTTAAAACCGACTTGAATGTTCTCTTTAGGTTGGACATCATGAGAAGGAGAGGAAGTGAATTGACGTCCAGTTAGCAGGATCATTCAGGGTAAAACACTGGATACATTAGGGTAACCTGGATGTTCAGATAACACTGGATCATTAGGTAACACTGATCATTCAGGCAAACACTGGACATCAGGGTATACTGGCTCATTCAGTCTAAACAAAAAAAACCTTGCTCATTCAGGGTAAACACAAGATCATTCAGCGCTGAACTGAGATCATTCAATGCTAACGACTGATCATTCAGGGTAACACTGAGGATCATTCAGGGTAACACTTCATCATTCGCTAACACTGCATAAATTCAGGTAAACTTGCACATCGGGGTACGCCTTGCATCATTCAGGGTAAACACCTGCCATCATTCAGGGAACACTTTCATCAATTCAAAGGAAACACTTGCTCAAATTCAGGGTACACTTGCATGCAATCGGTGAAACTTGCACATTCAAGGGAAACACTTGCATCATTCAGGGTAAACTTGTTCATTATTAGGCTACACTGCATCATTCGGGTAACACTTGCATCCATTCCAGTGTAAACCACTTGCATTTTGAATATCACTGATATTTAAAGAAAATATGTTGGCCCAATAATGTTGCTGCTTGGATCAGGCATTGTGTGCGGAGGTTGGCGCTCCACCACGAGTACCTTCATAAGGTTTTTTCCTCGTTTGTGTTGGCCTTAGTAACCAGTGTGAAACCTTGGTCAACTGCGGATCTTATTTCAATAAATTAAACTATATTCAACTTGCTGACCGAACATTTTGAAATCATCGACTCGCCTGCGGTAAGATCAGCCGGGTGAAACAATTGGTTCAGTTGTCCGTGCTGTCGCGAAGGCAGTTTTAGTGATCGGAGGACACTTTACTTCATTTGAATGTTGTACTGTTATTTGACACGAATCGGAATGATCGCAAAAACCAGAGAATGTGTAGTTTAACAGTACTTTGTCTCCCAATTCGTCCCAATCAGGCAGCGTACGAGAGGAGTGAGATCAATTTTACCTGACCGCTGAAGATAGGTAAATCGCAATGATAAGGTATTGTATCACAGCAGCCGTCGTCTAGTACTCGTCTCGATCTACTTCTCACGGCAACAGCGGGGTCGATGCGGCTGGAAATTCTGGCGGCAACGTTCTCTCCTGACGGGAATTGGGGATGGCAATGCTCGTTGGCACGTCCTTAAAGTCGGTGAAAATGGCGACTTTAGTAATTCCTATCAAACAAGTGGAAATCTTCAATACGCGCGTGTGCGTGAAGCAAATGATACACTAATGTTAAATCGGCATGTATGCTTTTTCAGTTGAAAAGCGAATTAAAAGCGTACTTTAAATTGAAATGTAAAAAAATCTTGTTTTTATGGTGACTAAGCACCTTATAATAAGAGAAGGATAGAAATCGTTGATAACAGCGTGCAGGAGGGCCAGCAAAAGGAAATGATGGCAAAGAAGAGAAAAGTAAAAAGCTTTTTCCCCAGCGTTCGGGATCGCGAAAATGACGCAAAAGGGGGCGAGTAAAATTAGACGTCTTTCGGACGCGTAAATCGATGGTGGGCGCATGACGTCTATCGTTCAGCGAAAATGCGATGGTGGAGCGAAATGAAAACATCTTTTCGGCGGCGAAATGCGATAGGTGGCGGAAATGATGTCTTTCGGCGCAAATTGCGAAGGTGCGTAAAATGACGTCTATTTTATTCGGTCGTTGTAACATGATGCGGGAGCGCGTTTCTTGCTTGTTTTTTTCCGTCAAGCAGTAAAATTCAATGTTTTCAACATATGATACACGAACCAGCTTAGTTTCAGACAAATTTCCATTGAAATAACTCGGGTGATTTCCCGGTTCAATTTGTCGCCAATTTGGTCTAGGTTACGCACGTGCAGTCTACGGGACGCCCGTCATTTGGGCTGTGCACAGGCACGTGGGGGAGGGGGGGACATCGGGACACAGGGAAAGACGTGGTAGGTACACCGGGAGCATTCAAACTCTGTGCTGTATCGAGCAGCGCACGCGCTGTTAAAAATATTCATTCTCCGACTCACCAGTCAGAATGCTAAACCCGATGTTGGTGGTAGAAGTTAAGAGGACGTGGTGGGATGAAAGTTGGAGGTCATATAGCTAATGTCAGTGACCGGAAAAGGTGATCAAAGATTGGGCGAATGAGTTCAATTTCGGAAAAAAGGTTCTTCAAAAATCTTCTGCCACCCAAAGGTCAGATGATACAACTTGGGTACATATGAGGAAAGACTGACAGCACATACAGAGCAGAGTGATATAGCACTGCTCGAACAATACAGACAGAGTAAAGACTGATGATCAGAACATAAAACATTGACAGAAAGAGTGAAGACCATGACAGTGAACTCATACAAGACAGAAGTGAAAAAAGTACATTGTCTAGACTAATACAGACAGAGTGAAGTATAACGACGAAAGGGACAGGATGCATCGTGAGACATTAGTTTGACCCCCGCGATGACAGTACAAAGCAGGAACAAGAGTGAGAAGATGGACAGACATACAAGAAGAGAAGTGCTGCCCAACATACAGACGCGAGTGAAAAGACTGACTAGACATCAACACAGAGGTGAAGACCTGAAAGTAGGAACGATACACAGAGCAGAGTGTAAACGGTGGAGGACTGATGGACCTAACAGACAAGTGTACAATTGCGTCGCCCCATTTGCGGCACACTCGTGGGGAATGATTTGTAGTTCTAAAACATGAGCAGAGTGTGAGGAATGTAACAGGAAGAGATGATATATAAAGGGGGAAACATGATAAAGCTCAAGCGTGATCATGAAAATACCTTCAATGTTGGCGGAATTGTCAGAAGATGTCCTCACAGGCCTTGGTAGCCTTAGTAATTAAATGGCCGCCTTCATTCGATACATACAGGTTAACTCATTGTGCTGTTCTTGTTGTTGTCTTCCTGAAAAAGCATAACCATCTTGAGGGGTTTACGAGATCGAGAACACCATGGATGGTTGGATTAAGTTGTTATTTCATTGTCAAAATGTTCTTTTCTTCCATACACGAAGAGGTTGAAAGCATGTGCCGTGACAACGTTCCAATGTGCTTGGCGTGAACAATGTGCCGTGACATTGTTCACGTCCTTGAAATGAAATGAATACTACCTTGAAAAACAATGTGCCGTGACAACGTTCCACGGCCTGTCGTATCTATGTACATTA
>JAXMNL010000349.1:17334-27650 GCA_035128595.1 Eptatretus atami | reverse complement strand
CAGGTTTTTTCACAACGCAAAACATGGAACGTGCTTTCGCGGTACTCACACTGTATTACCATGACAACACTACCCTCCCCATCCATACCATCTCTAGTTTATCTTCCTTTCGCTATTTATCGAATTCCTGTCGTTATTTTCCCCTCGTTGTGCAAACAGAAAACATTTTACAAACACTTGTCGAATCATACAGATATCTAAAGGACGTTTCTGGAACATCAAACAGCAATGTACGACAAAGAGCAATCAGAGGTCGCACACCCTCACCAGGACTTGTCTTGTGCGGTGTTTGTGCGGTGTCTCCACTGGCTCGGTGGTCCCACGAGCATGATGGGATCGTGGCGATTGACACACATGATCCGGCTCGGGGCCGCTGAATCAGTCGAGCATCGCGGCCACATCAGGCCCGCCGGGACTCGGACCAGATCACTGGGACGGACGACCCACCCGTTATAACAACATGCATTTTATAGACGGATGCACGTTCTAGTAGTACGTACTTTATAGAAAATAAAAACATTCCTAATAGCACGTACTTTATTGACGTACTCACATACTTCATAGTACGTCCTTTACAGACATGCTCGCATTCTAATTGTACGTACTTCATAGACGTACATTCCTAATAGTACATCCTTTGTAGACGTACTCACATTTCAATTACCCCATGTGTGTACTGCAACGCAGGGTAAGTAATTGGTTCACTGACAGGGTAAGTAATTGACAAGTATGTTGATCACTTCCGTTTGTTTATCTGTCCCCCTGCGACTCTGATCAATAGTATCCAGTGCCCCTTGAGAGACAAAATTCTTCTTCCTCCTACGGTGAGTTTCAAGACATCTCCCGGAAACATCAAGGGCGGTGGTCTTGAAGGCACTCCACATCTCCACTTCGGATCCAACAAAGCACCCAGACCCTCCAAATCTCCACTCAGCCTGTTTGCAAACTCCTCAGCTACCCTCTCATCCTTGAGCTTGCCACATCCAGCCTAGGCTGGGATGGTACCATTCTCCCGGATTTAAGGTGCAACTTCAGAGTTGCTACAACAAGCCTGTGGTCAGTATTGAGGAACTGAGCACTCCGGTGACTCTGCCGTTCTGGATCATCCTCCAGCGACCATCAACGAGGACATGGTCAATCTCCTTTGCCACACCGCCAGCGTTGGAATACAAGTCCAACGATGAGCTTGTGGGTGCTAAAACCATAAAGCGGCCACCCGAAATCCATGACATTGGAAAATGAAGGAACTTAGTGCTATTCAGGTTCACAGTTCCAGACCCATGGGGACCAACACACGTCTCATAACCATTCCTATCAGTTCCAGTCGATGCATTGAAATCCCCCAAGACTAGAAGAGTATCTCGCCTGGGGCACTGATCAACCACAGACTCGAGGTGACACAGAATGCCTCCACAGGTGAGATCACTCGCCTCAGTTGGAGCATAAACAGAGACCAGGGAAATGATACCCAAGGAGTGACGAATCCTTCGTCCCATAATCCGCTCGTTGACCGGTGTTACCTCAATCATCATTGGAGTCGGCTTATTGGACACGGCTCCAGCAACTCCTTGGGCATGGTAACCATCAGAGCAACCAGACTAATAGTAGGTGCAAACCCACCATGATCTCACCACTATCTGGTCTCTGAACCTCAGAGAGTGCTGCAATACCGATGTCCAAACGCTAGAGCTCAGATGATAATAGAGACAGGTGATCATCTCTCTTTGGGATAGGACATTCCAGGCATCCACCCGAAGGGACCGCCTCAGGTTAACCCAAGGGGACCGCCGTCTGGTGGATGACACCTCAGCACCACCCCGACACACACTACTGCAACCTGACCCGGAAGGTTACCCCGTGGTTTCCCTCCTATCATCAAAGATTGGGGGTCCCGAAGGCTAACCAGGCCAAAATGTCAACATCGGCCAAAAGGCCAACTTCGGCCAATTCTAAAATCCTTAATTTTAATCCGATTAACTTGAAATTTGAAGAGCATCAGGTCACTGAATTCAACCACCAACTATTTTTGAAGTCAACAAAAGCCGAAATCTCTAAAATTGTCAATTTTCATCCAATTGACTTGAAATTTGAACAGGATTTACATATCAGGTCAATGAGTTCAACCACCAATTCTTTTTAAGGTCAAAAGGTCAAAACAACCCGAATATCGCCCTGCGGAAATATGGAGGGGACCTATCGCAGACAAAGCAGGGGGGGGGGTGAGACACTGGAGAGGAGACAGAAGAAGACAGAAAAACCTGCCTGCGGTTACAGAGTGAGAGGCCCAAAGACTGATCCTCACCGCGGGAGATGCCAATGATCCTAAATGCCTTGGTTTCCACAGCGTGAATCCGAGAAGGTGAGAGGGGGAGCACCAGCCCAGAGGGGAGAGCAGTACTCCATCAGGCTGCGGATGAAACTTTGTATGTGGTCAGCTCAGGTGAGCAAGGAAGAACTTTGAACGAGGATTCCCAGTCGGCGACTGGCTTTGGAGGCAGGTTTGAAATGTGGCTTTCCCAGGAAAGATCATGGCAGATCGTGAGACCCAGAAGCTTGAATGAAATGACTTCTTCCAGGTGATTGTTGAGAATTAGATGGGGGGGTTCGGTTTTCCAAACAGTCCTTTTGGAGAGACATGTGAGATTTGTCAGGATTCAAAGACATGTTCCACATGTTGGACCAGTTTGTGATTTTATTCAGATCTGTAGAGAGCGAAGAAGCTGCTGCTTGCCGTCTGAGGGATGACAGATGGTGCGCAGAGGGTGGAGTAATCAGCAAAGAGATAAAGAGGATTTTCCAGAGAGTGGAGAGATCATTGATGAAAACCAGAAAAGAACAGGGCCCGAACGTATTGAGGAACTCCAGCCTGGACAGGAAGATGGGATGAGAGAACTCCATTTAGGCCACAGTTGGCCCTAAACGTTGGTCAGGGTCAGGTGTCCAATCAAAGCGGGACGTCTTGGTACCCGTCATCACTGCCAGCAGTTATAAAGTGGCAGTTCTGGTTATGTCTCTTATTAATTAGGTAACACACCAGTACACAAACATCACACAAAACAAGTCCTGGTGAGGGTCTGCAATATCTGATTGCTCTTTTTTCTTGGTTCACTCTGAGTTTGGGAAATTGACGGAATCCGTCCCGATCGCGTGAGCACACAGAGGATCATGTGATTGATTCAGTCTGTCTGCCTGTCTGGCAGTCAAATAACATTGAAGATCATTCCAACCAGGAAACGTACTGTTCTTAGGGACGTCATAAAGGACACAAACAGGCACGAAGAACAGTGTGACGTGTTAGACAAGTTGGTGTAAAAGACGGTGCATCAACGGCGTGAAACTTCCGATTCAATGGTGGATTTGTTTTTTTCCCTAAGCCTTTAAAACCTCTATTATTCTTCAATTGAACTATTATTTGAAACTGAGAACACGAATGGCCTGTCCGCATTTCCAAAAACTCCACTTTCGAGTACTTGGACAAAACTTTCCCATCTCGACCAATCAAATGTGCGGCACGCTCCGAGTGCGGAGTTGGCAGAAGGTTCAACTCCGGACTGTTACGTTTGACTGTTCGGCTCCGTACGGTGACTACGAACAAGAATGATACAGATCGACCTCGGAAACGCAACCCAAGAGTGTCAAAGACCCTTCCATGCCCTTTGTCTCAAGACTGTGTGGGGTAGGTGTTTTGATGAACTCTCCAGTTGTACGTACTTTATAGACGTACACGCATTGTAATTGTGCATACTTTATGGAGGAAATTGGTTGGAAAAACAGGTGCCTATGTCTGTATGTATGGAGGAAACAGGTGCCTATGTCTGTACCTGTCGGTGTTAAAAATCGGAATGTGAAATGACCTCACTCTGTCGTCCTTTCACCTTTCCTTCCCACAAAGCAGTGCAATTCATGCTTCACGTGGCAACACTGCGAGTGCATGAAATTATCCATGAGAACATTCCTGACAAGTTCTTCTGCCACAACTGTCGGCGCCCGCAGGGTGAGCCCTGGGTTTTGCGGTTGAGATCTGAATTGTGACGTTTCATTTGCCCTTTTGTGACGTCATGAACACGCATTTGACGATTTTGACACGTCTTGCGTTTTGTCGATTTCAGGAGAGCGTCGGAACACAGGTGTGCCGTGGATTCCGACTGGCTTTGGAGAGGCTGTCTCACCGGGATGAGCTTCCTCGGCAGGATCACCGCAGTCGACGATTCGCAGGTCGTGCCGCCGTGCAACACCTGCTCATTGAGTTGTTACACGTGCAGGATGCCCTGTGCAAATTGCAACTCCCCCTGCATGTTGCCCGGTAGGTGGTTTCTGCACCTTTGTGACGTCACTATTTCAGCCGTGATGTATAAATGAGCTCACCTGTTGATACCACAAAACACTTCGAAGAGCATAGTGGGCTTGGAGGAAATAGACCGGTTGTGAAAGTTGTAATGTTCAGTCGATGGTAATCGGATCCAAAATATACTCTTAATTTATTTGTTCGTTATTAATTTTTTTTATTATTATTTCATGTTGACTCTTCTTGCAAAACTACCTTTTCCGTGTTTATAAAACCTGTTGTCTTGTGGTTTAATCATTTTTAAATTGTGTTGTTGTACATTATTTTAATGTAATTTATTTATTCCTTTTGTCCCATTGCCCTTCAAAGTACTCAAAACCATCTGATTTAAAGCTGTGGTCATCCCGTTGGAAATTATGTCCTTCCATCTGGAATCCTAAACCGCTCGAGGTGCCAATGGTTCAGCTGTTGGAGGTTTCGGTGACTCGGACATATCGTGCGGAACACAGTGCCAGATCAAGCTGATGCAAAAGGAACATAGCTACCACAAACAAACGGGTTCACCTCCTGAAGAACGCGGACTCTCGTGGCAGCCGTTTTGCATGGGTGGCAACTATTCTTGGTTCCATGATGATGTTCATAACATAGCAATATGCCAAGGAGCAGCCCAACACATTCCCCACAATAAGGTTCGTTTTGGGACCAAGAGAAAGTACAATTTTTATTTGTTTAAGGAGGATTTTATGGATGGCATCCCGCTCCCTCTCTGTTTCCCCAGTGTCCCGCTCCCTCTCTGTTTCCCCAGTGTTCCGCCCCTCTCTGTTTCCCCAGTGTACCGCTCCTCTCTGTTTCTCCAGTGTCCTGCCCCTCTCTGTTTCCCCAGTGTTCCCGCCCCTCTCTGTTTCCCCAGTGTTCCGCCCCTCTCTGTTTCTCCAGTGTCCCCCCCCTCTCTGTTTCCCCAGTGTTCCGCCCCTCTCTGTTTCGCCAGTGTTCCGCCCCCTCTCTGTTTCCCCAATGTTCCGCCCCCTCTCTGTTTCCCCAGTGTCCCGCCTCCTCTCTGTTTCCCCAGTGTTCCGCCCCCCTCTGTTTCCCCAATGTTCCGCCCTCTCTGTTTCCCCAGTGTCCCGCCTCCTCTCTGTTTCTCCAGTGTCCCGCCCCCTCTCTGTTTCCCCAATGTTCCGCCCCCTCTCTGTTTCTCCAGTGTCCCGCCCCTCTCTGTTTCCCCAGTGTTCCGCCCCTCTCTGTTTCCCCAGTGTCCGCCCTCCTCTCTGTTTCTCCAGTGTTCCGCCCCCTCTCTGTTTCCCCAGTGTCCCGCCCCCTCTCTGTTTCCCCAGTGTCCCGCCCCTCTCCTCTGTTTCCCCAGTGTTCCGCCTCCTCTCTGTTTCTCCAGTGTCCCGCCCCTCTCTGTTTCCCCAATGTTCCGCCCCCTCTCTGTTTCTCCAGTGTCCCGCCCCCTCTCTGTTTCCCCAGTGCTTCCGCCCCCTCTGTTTCCCAATGTTCCACCCCCTCTCGGTTTCTCCAGTGTCCCGCCCCCTCTCTGTTTCCCCAGTGTTCCGCCCCTCTCTGTTTCCCCATTGTTCCGCCCCTTCTCGTTTCCCCAGTGTTCCGCCCCCTCTCTGTTTCCCCAATGTTCCGCCCCCACTCTGTTTCCCCAGTGTTCGCCCCTCTCTGTTTCCCCAGTGTTCCGCCCCTCTCTGTTTCCCCAGTGTTCCGCCCCTCTCTGTTTCCCCAAGTGTTCCGCCCCTCTCTGTTTCCCCAGTGTTCCACCCCCTCTCTGTTTCCCCAGTGTTCCGCCCCTCTCTGTTTCCCCAGTGTTCCGCCCCTCTCTGTTTCCCCAGTGTTCCGCCCCTAACTGTTTCCCTAATGTTCCGCCCCTCTCTGTTCCCATGTCCGCCCCATCTCTGTTTCCCCAGTGTTCCGTCCCCTCTATGATCTCGAAGCACAAGGTGAGGATGTCTTCTGCATAAAAGTCATCCATTGGTCCATTGCTATTGTTAAACTGCAAGTCAACTTCAAAAACAATGTGCCGTGACCGTTATAGGGTTCGTGACCACGTTATAGGTTCCGACACGTAGGGTCCGGACCACGTTATAGGGTTCAGTGACCAGTTATAGGGTTCCGTGACCATGTTATAGGCGTTCCGTGACCACGTTATAAGGTTTCCGGACCACGTATAGGGGGTCCGTGACCATGTATGGGTCCGTGACCACGTTATAGGGTTCCGTGACCAGTATAGTGTTCTACGTATAGGTTCGTGACCACGTTATAGGGGTCCGTTACCACGTATCAGGTTCCGTGACCACGTTAAGGGGTCTGTGACCAGTAAGGTTCCGTATCACGTTATAGGGTTCCATGACCACGTTATAGGGGTCGCGACTACGTTAGGGTTCCGTGACACGTTATAGGATTTCCGTGATCCCGTTATAGGATTTCCGTGACCACGTTATAGTTCCGGACCACGTATAGGGTTCCGTGACCACGTTATAGGGGTTTCCTTGCACGTTATAGGGGTTCCGTGACCACGTTATAGGGGTTTTCCGTGACCACGTTATAGGGGTTCCGTTACCACGTTATGGGGGTTCCGTGACCACGTTATAGGGTTTCCGTGACCACGTTATAGGGTTCCGTGACCACGTTATAGGGGTTCCGTGACCACGTTATAGGGGTTCCGTGACCACGTTATAGGGGGTTCCGTGACCACGTTATAGGGGGTTCCGTGACCACGTTGTGGGTTCCGGACCACGTTATAGGGGGTCCGTGACCACGTTATAGGGGTCCGCGACCACGTTATAGGGTTCGTGACCACGTTATAGGGTTCCGTACCAGTTATGGGTCCGTACTCGTACGACCGTTATAGGGGTTCCCGTGACCACGTTATAGGGTTCCGTGACCACGTTATAGGGGTTCCGTGACCACGTTATAGGGGTTCCGTGACCACGTTATAGGGGTTCCGTGACCACGTTATAGGGGTCCGTGACCACCTTATAAGGGTCGTTGTCCGAACGTTATAGGGTCGGACCACGTTATAGGTTCCGTGACCACGTTATAGGGGTTCCGTGCCACGTTATAGGGGTTCCGTGACCACGTTATAGGGTTCGTGACCACGTTATTGGGGTTCCGTGACCACGTTATAGGGGTTCCGTGACCACGTTATAGGGGTTCCGTGACCACGTTTAGGGGTTCCGTGACCACGTTATAGGGGTTCCGTGACCACGTTATAGGGGTCCGTGACCACCTTATAAGGGTTCCGTGACCACGTTATAGGGGGTCCGTGACCACGTTATAAGGTTCCGTGAAGCAAGTTCAACATGGATCCTTTGTATCAAGTCGAGGTCATGGGGAGCGAGAACACCGAACAGAGTGGAAGGTGGAAGGTGGGGAAACACAATAACCTGGAAAGGAGAAGAGCATTGGTGGAGAGGTTAACGAGGGTTAAAAGATCATGAGTAGGGATCGGGAAGACCTGAACTGTTTGTGACTCTCCGGAAATGAAACAGAACGTAATGGAGGAAGAAGAAGAAGAAGAAGAAGCAGTATGGGAAAAACACAGTGTTTGTGTGTGTTTTTTGTTTTAACAATCGCTGCAGGTACATTTTCAAACCGATCTTCACGAAACTTCACAAAACGTAGAGTTGATCATAAGCAAGAAGCCGATTCATTTTGAGTTCAAAAGGTCAATATAGGCCACAGGTGAACAACTTTGTCGAATTGTTAAAAAGCAATTTTCATCCGATCGAGTTGAAATTCGAAGAGGATTTGCACATCAGCTCACTGACTTCAAACAACGATTATTTTTGAGGTCAACACAGGCCAAAAGCTCAACAGAGGCCAAAAGGTCAACATCTCAGGTGCAAATTCTAAAATCCTCAATTTTCATCCGATTTAGTGACTCGAAGTCACAGCGGCATTCTGCTCCTCAGTCGTGTAACGAAGGTGCTGGAGAGGATTCTGGAAGGGAGGATGAGGAAGAGTGTGGAGATGGAGATCGGAGAAGAGCAGCAGGGGTTTATAAAGGGTAGTGGGATGACGGATGGAATATTGATGCTGAGACAGCTGGTGGAGAAGAGGATGGAGGTGCAAGGTGAGATGGCGTTGGGATTTGTAGACCTGGAGAAGGCGTACGACGTTGTCCCGAGAGAGATGGTGATGGCGAAACTGAGATGCATGGAGTGTCGGAAGCAGAATTGACGTTGGTGGAAGGGAATGAAGCATCGAGTCTCGGTTGGTCCTGCGATGTCTGAGGAGTTCAGCGTGAACATCGGCTTGAGGCAGGGAAGCTCTCTCAGCGCACTCGTGTTTATCGAGATGATGGAGCTGGTAAGCAGGATGGTGAGCTTGAGGAGTAGCATGAGGAAATGTTGTGTGCGGATGATCTGGCGCGTTGTAGTTGAGAGTGGGCGGGAGATGCTGGAAGTACTGGGTAGTGGTAGAAGGCAGTTGGGAAACATGGCTGAAGATGAGTTTGGAGAAGACTGAGGTGATGTGGGTCGGGCAGAGGTGATGTGGGTATGAACTGATGGAGGAGATTGGTGAGCTTGACGGGGAGGTTGGTGAAATGCCGGCTGAGATGGGCTGGACCCTAGGGGTGGATGGGGAAAGAGAGCGGATTGGATGAGAGAGTAAGGTAGGAGGAGAGGAAAAGAAGTAGACTGTGGTTGAGATGGGAGGATTGTTTGAGGGGCCGCTCAATCAGTCGAGCATCGCGGCCACATCAGGCCCGCCGGGACTCGGACCAGATCACTGGGACGGACGACCCTCCCGTTATAACAACATCCATTTTATAGACGGATGCACGTTCTAGTAGTACGTACTTTATAGGAAATAAAAACACATTCCTAATAGCACGTACTTTATCGACGTACTCACATACTTCATAGTACGTCCTTTACAGACATGCTCGCATTCTAATTGTACGTACTTCATCGACGTACATTCCTAATAGTACATCCTTTGTAGACGTACTCACTATTTCATTACCCCATGTGTGTACTGCAACGCAGGGTAAGTAATTGGTTCACTGACAGGGTAAGTAATTGACAAGTATGTTGATCACTTCCGTTTGTTTATCTGTCCCCCTGCGACTCTGATCAATAGTATCCAGTGCCCCTTGAGAGACAAAATTCTTCTTCTCCCTACGGTGAGTTTCAAGACATCTCCCGGAAACATCAAGGGCGGTGGTCTTGAAGGCACTCCACATCTCCACTTCGGATCCAACAAAGCACCCAGACCCTCCAAATCTCCACTCAGCCTGTTTGCAACTCCTCAGCTACCCTCTCATCCTGAGCTTGCCACATCCAGCCTAGGCTGGGATGGTACCATTCTCCCGGATTTAAGGTGCAACTTCAGAGTTGCTACAACAAGCCTGTGGTCAGTATTGAGGAACTGAGCACTCCGGTGGACTCTGCGTTCTGGATCATCCTCCAGCGACCATCAACGAGGACATGGTCAAAATTCTCCTTTGCCACACCGCCAGCGTTGGAATACCAACTCCAGCGATGAGCTTGTGGGTGCTGAAACCATGAACCAGCCACCCGAAATCCATGACTTATTGGAAAATGAAGGAACTTAGAGCTATTCAGGTTCACAGTTCCAGACCCATGGGGACCAACACATGTCTCATAACCAATTCCTATCAGTTCCAGTCGATGCATTAAAATCCCCCAAGACTAGAAGAGTATCTCGCCTGGGGCACTGGTCAACCACAGACTCGAGCGTGACACAGAATGCCTCCTTCACGGTGAGATCACTCGCCTCAGTTGGAGCATAAACAGAGACCAGGGAAATGATACCCAAGGAGTGACGAATCCTTCGTCCCATAATCCGTCGTTGACCGGTGTTACCTCAATTATCATTGGAGTCAGCTTATTGGACACGGCTCCAGCAACTCCTTGGGCATGGTAACCATCAGAGCGACCAGACTAATAGTAGGTGCAACCACCCGCCATGATCTCACCACTATCTTGTCTCTGAACCTCAGAGAGTGCTGCAATACCGATGTCCAAACGCTTGAGCTCAAATGATAACAGAGACA
>JAXMNL010000348.1:36164-50569 GCA_035128595.1 Eptatretus atami | reverse complement strand
TTCCACTCACTTAAGCAATTAGCAATAACATCACATTAGATATGTGGTGCTATTTGAAGAAACCTATATCAATATGCAATGCATTAAGAAGCAGAATTACAGCTTCCATTGGCAAACAAAAAATCCAAATGGCACAAAATTTCAAAAGTGTTCATATATTTGACAGCGGCAATGCACCAGTTGCTAACAAACCAGCTCAGTGAATCTTGAAAATTCCCATTAACTGGGGTATTTAAGGCTTCCAACTTGCATTGCCTGGAAAGCATTTTTGTGAACCAATTGATGCTTTCATTCGAGATGCCACATTCAGAAAGAGAAAGGTTAGTAACGAGAGAGACTTCACAGAACACGTTACCCCGTGCAGCGCTGAAGTATATACTCAATTTGAATAAAATAATGATTTTTGAGATCGTTAAAAGAAATTTCCAGAAATTAGCTGCTGTTGTAAGCAAGTCTTATACCCACTTATTTAATATTCCAAGTACTGGTAAATGCAAGGTTTTAAAGTGCAAAAAGGTGATTGTGTTCTCCATATTCAAGTATATCCATTCACTTTCAATAAAATAAGTCATTGTAAAAGTTGTATAAAAAAATTAATTCCGGAATTTACCGCCATTTTATGCCATTGACGCAGTGATCTAAACCATAACCCTATTAACCTTACATTTGTTATTCATGCCTTTGTTTTTCTTTATCATTTCCTAAAAAAACAATAAGTTTCCTGGTTGGAATTATTTTCAAAAATTAGACTGTTTGGCAGAACAGTTTAAACTGGAACGGCACTCGGCTGAGCACGTTACAGTAAGTACCTCCACCGGCCTGAACAGTTATGTTTGTATCCCCCCACACTTGATAGCTGGTTCGGATTCAGAGTAACCAAATCAAATTGGCTTGTTCTTGTCATCTAACCAACTCATCCACCTAGTTTTTGTCCGAATTCGTCCTAACTTTTTGAGATATCGTGCCATATATTAGTTTTTGGCCCTATCTACTTGAAATGGTGAGAATCGCCTTTAAAAACTCAGTCGGATCCCGATCTTTACCCAAATCGAATCGATTCATCCTTGTCACACATCCAACCTATTCACCAAGTTTCATCTGAATCCCGTCCACAACTTTTTGAGATATCTTCTTAAGACAGACAATGTGAAAACATAATCTCCGTTCCACCGGTGATTGGGAGGCATAAAGACAAAAATTAATAGATTTGAGAAACAAGTGTTTTCCTGTTCCAGTGTTTTCTTGTTCACTTAGCTATGAGTTTCAAACACCATTTCGATGAGATGTGAATCCGTTGTTACCTGTCGAAGAGCCACTAGCTTGTGAAAGTTTAAACAGCATGTGAGGGTCTTTGAAAGTGTAGGCCATTGTTCTGACAGTTTCCGAATTCTGTTTCCTGATAACGAACATTATCGGTTGGTTCCCGGGCTATCACAGTTTCTGAGTGCTATCAGAATTAGCAGAAACGGTGTCCTCCATTTCCAGTTCCACCTAGTACCACATGGTCATATACGGGATTACGTGGTCAAGTACAGAGATGTTAAGCTGTTTGGAGGATTGCCTTTTCACTGGAGTACCAGTGTTCCCGATGCCAATAACCCAAAATCGTATTTACCTGGCTTTGCGGTTGTGCGTTAGTGTTTTAATCTTTTTCATCTGCCTGTCAGACCGGTTCGTCCACTATCTCAAATGGCTCGGACTTTAACACTTCGTTGGAACTCGTCAGTGACGATTTTCTTTAAGTATCTTCTTCCTTGCATGATGTGTATGCCATCAAATTGCTTGTTGTTCAAAAAATTCCTTTTCTGCAAATGATACCCATTCTACATCCTACCTTCCAAACACAAATATTCATCTGCACTAGCGTAAAGGTGACGGAAAGTGTTGACCGAAGTCAGAGAGCACAAAGCGTCCTCTTTCCCATGACTTCTACCACTTGGGTTGGGAGGCGGGTGCACCATGCTATCCCAAGATCAAATGGTGTTGATCTGCTTTTCCAAAATTAAGCTGTAACTTGGTTTGCTGGACCTAGGAAAGGATGATGGGCTGAGTCGACGCCATGTGGTGTTATTTTTGGCATGGGTGTAGCGTTGAAACACAGGACTCTAAGATCCTAAGCCAACTGCCTTAACCGTTAAATCAACCACCAGGCTTATCTCTTACTTAATTATGTGTACGTTAATGAATTGGATAAACTGTTACGCATAAAATATTTCCTTGTCGAAAATATCTAGTATGATATTCGATGCAGTGGGGTTAACCTCGCTTGCCTGAGCACCTTCTTTATTTCATCCCCCAACAGGCCGTACTTGGTCTGTTGCATTTCCAACTCGAAATATATCCAATATGGATGTCATGTTCGTGAGACTGGTCACGTCAAACTCCCCCCCCCCCCAAATCCTTCCCTTGAACTCTTGTTGCTCTTCTGCTCATGTCACATTGAAAGTGTCTGACTCATTTGTCGGTCTCAGAGCATATCAGATACCACCGGTTTCTGACGGTTAGCATGCAATGGACTGGCTTTTCAATCTGGGCAATTATAAACTGATCCATTATTTAATTTGCTCTGATCACTAAAAACACTTTCCAGAACCGCAACAAGGTAGAGTCCTACATCCATTATGGTAGATGTAAGCTCAGCTGTTGCACTGGTGATCATGGCAGAAGGATCCCAGGCTTACGATTCACAAAAGTTAGGGCTTTGCACCGGTTAAGTTAAATAAGGTGAATTAACAGATTAATTTTTAAAAGCAACAGCCGAATGCACGCCCACATGAATTTCGAGCCATGTTTCTTGTCATAAAGGGCATTTTTATACATTACAAAATAGCAATGTTTCTGAGCACTGACGAGTGGTGTCTGCCAGTGGATACTTTCTCCAGCCATCGATGTATCAGATGGGCCTCTTCCTTGCTTCCCTATTTAGTATGCATTCCCAGAGGGGGACATTAAGTTGGTTGTCTTGGTGTTGGTGTCGAACAATTTTTTTCTTAATTTTTAATTCTATTGTCCATTGTTTAATTTTTCTACTTGTTTAATTATTTTGTTTATTGAATTTTCATTTTTTTTCCCCCCAAATTTCAATTATTAATTTTCAATTATTTAAATTTTTATTACAGGCGTGAGTCAAAGTCTGCAAACATAGGAAAAGTTGTTTTTCCTTATCCTTCCTATGGTATCTAGACTTTTGACTCATCCTGTACTTTATGGTATCGAATTTTAAAAAAAAATTCAATTTTCAAATATTATTTAATTTTCATTCCCAATTATTAATTTCCCCATTATTTAATTGTTTTACATGACTTATGGTTCCGGAGAGAGGCATTTAAGTGTGTTTTAGTCTTGGAGTCCGTGGTGTCCCGCTTTTGGGGAAAAAACAAAACGTTGTGTTCTTATGAAGGCAGAATTCAAGTGCTACCAATTGCTAACTTACAACATGGCATACTAGGAACATAGCACTCTCCTATCACAGCCCTCGAGTTCAGTCAGTTTTTTTTTAATTCCAATCTAATTATTTTCCTTTATTCTACTTGCAATCATTTCCCAGCAAAGATAGCATCCTTTCTGTAGTAATTCTCTGCAAGAATACTGTAATAGGACCTGTTACCAACGTATAATACTATACGAGAGTACTACACTCTTTCTTATGATTCTAACCTCGGAGCATTTTTGCCTGGGTTACTTTGAGTGATTGTTGTAGTTTGAAGTGAGAACAATGTTGCAGTTTCATTTGTCATGAATAAGAATGCAACCAAACTTCACCTTCCACTTGCAAGTCACTGCCACAGCCTAAATTTTCACACTCGTGGGTGTCATTCAGAGGGACCTCTCCTCTCCGGGCAGCGGTATGGCCTGAATTGGACTCCCTGAGAAGTTGGAAGTCTTGAGGCTCATCACTGAAAAAAAAAATTAAGCAAGTAAGGAAGTTCCCACTCTCGAATCTTTGCATTCTCAAATAGGATACACACGTGCAATCATCTTCTTTAAATGTCATGAAGTTGCCTTAGAATAACTGTTTGCCTCAGCAACATACACCACCTTACTTTCCTTGTATTTTACTTCCAACTCTTGAAAACTTCACTTATTTTCATAATTTTATCTACTTTTTTCAAATCTCTGCAAAAGAATAACCCTATGTCATGATTAAATTTATTCACTCATTCTCCACAAGAACAACACATATACATTCTTGAAATTAAATAAGGGATAAAAGAAAGAAAAAAAGCAAAAAGATTTAAATTATTTGACGACAATCTGAAAAAAGGACACGCATGTATAATCAAAATAACATTCTGACAACTAGGCTCTCTCTCTCTCTCTCTCTCTCTTACTGATGTCTTGGAGAAAGCCTGCAGAGAGATATGGTTCAGCCAGTGTACTGTGTTTGTTCACATCTCATTACGCACTTGAACCTTCCTAAATCGGTTGATTACAAGTACTGTTAAATATGCACACCATGACACCATAAACTTACCGATCACTATCACAATTCGCTTCTTTTTCCAGAGCCAATAAGTCATGCCGATAAGGAACAAGAGGATGATGATAGCAACGATGCAAATGACGATTATGAATTCCAACTAAAACTTCTTCTGTGGATTGGAACTGCAAAGAAAGGTTGGTGTAATCTGATACATGAAAATGGTACATTTATGTAACGTGACACCATACATACATAATTTTTCATACAGTGGCCTGTAAAAGTCTTCACCCCCTACCAATAATGCACTTAGATGAATACAATTATGTAAGAAACAATTTTCCAATTAACCTTTTTTTACTTATCACTGAAGGAGATCAAAGTAATACACTGTTATAGTTGAAGGAGGTTTACATGTCAGAATACTTACAAAAAAACATGTAACAAATAAAATTCACTGGTTGCAAAATTATTCAGCCCCTTTCGGTCAGTACCGACTCTCACAGCCTTTTGTGGTTAGATTCCACCAGCTTTACACAGTGATAATTGGTGAAATCTTTGCCCATTTTCCAGTAAGAAATTGCTTTAGTTCTTGCCATGTTTGATGGGGATCATCAGTGACTACAATCTTCAAATCTCACCATAAATGTTCCAATTGGGTTCAAGTCAGGACTTTGACTGGGCCACTCAAGAACGTTATTTTTTCTTATTCAGACCACTCCAGTTTGGGCTTAGCTTTGTGCTTCAATCATTGTCCGGCTGAAATGTGAATCTCATATCCAGTTTCAGATTCATGCTGCTGCTCAAACAGGTTTTCAGCAAGGATTCTCCTGTTTTGCACTGTCCATTAATCCCTTCAATCCTGACAAGTCTTTCCATGTCCTGCCTGATAAAAACCAGCCCCATAACATAATGTTTGCCACCACCATACTTGACATGGATGGTGTTGACTGGGTGATGTGCCAGTGTTGGAATTTAGACCAAAAAGTTAATTTTTGTCTCATCTACCACAAAACGATTATCCACATGCTGCAGTACATTAAGATGTGTTTCTTAACAAACTCATACGAGGTTTTAAGATGCATCTTTTTCAGTAATCGCTTCTTTGTGCCACTGTCCATAGAGACCAGCTGTTGTGAAGGGAACAGGAATATTGATTGATTGTAACACTGGCCCCCATCTTTAGACAGAGAGCCCTTGCAGATCTTTCAAAGTCATTGTTGGATTTACAAGTTGACATCCCGAACCAGTTCCTGCTTGCCGACTGGCTGAGTTTTTAGATGGGCGACTGATTCCTGCGGTAGAGTTGGGTGGTATGATACGCCTTCCACTTCTTAATGATGGATTCTCACCGTACTCAAAGGGATAATGAGTGACTTTGAAATCTTCTTATAATCCTCGTCCTGAACAGTGCTTTACACTTAATGTCTGAACTTCTTTGGAAGCGTCCTGGCTCGTCATGTTTGCCTTGTTAGTTTGACCAAGTGGTTTCACCTTAAAACTCCTTAGATAGTGGGCGAGGAATTTTTAAGTTAACCAAATTGATTACATATCAGGTGAAACCTGCTACACTTATTTTGGAACCTTTTAAACAAATATTTTGCTCCTGAAGTGACTTAGGGTTAATTCGGGGAAAAATATTTGAATACTTATGCAAATGAGAAGCATCTGGTTTTCTCTGTTAATCTAACTTATTCACATTTTATCTTGCATCTTTTTAGCTTTATCACTTTGGAGCTAGTTTGTTGAGGACTCTGTATATTAAGTGATTTGAAAAAGCATCATGAATAAGCTCAGGTGGCATCAAAATAGTGAAAAAAATTTGGAGGGGGTTGAATACTTTTGGCGGCCACTGTTGATAACCGTATCACCTCCGAAATAGGCATGGCGTCTGAAGCGGCTACTTCAGGTCTTTTACAGATTGAGATGAATGGTCACCCAGTAATGATGCACGCGCCACCAGACTGATTTCACCTTCATTATGAGCTCATTTGATGGCATACTGCACATTTGTTTACTTGTGGCCAAGCTAAAGTTCCATGAAATAAAAATAACCCCTAACTTGATGAGGGCAGCAAGGTGCAGATCATTCCCATAATAGGCAAATGCTGCACGATCTGTTAGGCAACAAGCGGCGTCTCCCACACACCAACGCATTGTCTCTGCCCTGTTTGACCACCAATCTAGGAGGTGGAGGTGCAGTCAGGCAAGATAAATTAGATAATATTTGGACATTGGGGGCCATTCAAAAAATTACGTAACGTATTTTTTTGCCCAAATCTGACACCACCCCCCATAACTAGCTCGTAACGCTTCAACAGACACCTACACAATTTATGTAACCCCTAAAATATTATTGTAATCAGCCGCTTGAGGGTTTTTTGGGGGAAAAGGATTACAAAAAAACCCCACCCCCTTTTTATTTTTTCATACCTCAATTCGCGGGATTTTATCTCGTTTTTTCTCAGTTATTACAAACTATAAATTTGAAAAAGTAAAGGCGGTACAGCTTGTACCGTCAATAAGACCAGGCACAGCCAGTCGGAATCCTGTCAAGACCTCATTCGAGCTAATCGCTTGAGTGATGTAATCGTTTTTCTCAATATGTTAAATTGCTTTAATTTGCAACTGAGATAAGTTTCTTGTGGAAAGCAACGATGGGAATTTAAATTAAAGCTATTTGGTCTTTATCACAACATATTTAAATATTGCATCTTTAAATAACGTTACCTGCGCAACAAAGTTTGTCATTGAATGATATAGCTTGGTAATACACCCCCATGCATCACGTAATTTTGAATGTCTCTGTATTAACTACTTGTATTGTAAGTTGTGCATGTACTTGTATTCAATTAGTGATTGTAACTTTCTTCAAGCCCTGAGCCAATATTCAAATTTCAGTGGTTTGACTTTATGCCTAACCATATTGCCAAGAGTAAATGATACACTTCGAAAAGGCCTTGAAACTCCATCCAAATTACGAAGTCAGACCTGCTCCTGTAAAAACGGTTTGGTTTGTTCTTTATCAATTCAAAATTAGTCATCGGATGGGTTTTCGTTACTCTGTGGCTTATTTTGTTGTGGCGTTTAAAATTACAGGCTGGAGCTTATTGGTACCTGGTCCGTCTGTAGAGGCTTCTTCTCCCATTCTTGTCTTTGGCTAAGAAAGCAGAGCCACATATAAGATAACATCACAGATAATGTCTCCAAGTTCCATGTAAAGAACAAAAATACGTTCTTCAAGTCCCTTTTGTTCACCAAACATTGACAGTTTGGGATTCCATCCGATACATATGGATGGGCGGTCACAAAATTAAAAGCGAACAGGGTTATAGCTGAAAACAATGCCAAAACAAGGTTGATCAACAAAAACGTGGAATTCAACAAAATGTTGATCGAAGTGTATTAACCGCCAGTGGGAAGCCAGGAAGACATGTGTTTTTGGACTTCAACCTTTTGCCAAATCTGAGCCATTCATTGAAGATTAACATTCTGAAAAACACAAGATAAAATTTGAAGTTAACCATGCACAAGTTTATCATCTTGATAACAAAAAAAAAAGGGGAACCAACCAAAACAAATGGAGGTAAAAAAGTACTCCCTTACGGCGTCGGGCGAATGGAATTGGGAAGAGCGGTGTACAAAAACTAGAAGTGCACCACGTTAAAGAGCACACATAACTCTCGCCGGCTGATTCGTTTACGTTTAATCCCACTGATAAGGCCAAATCTCTAGATTCGGACCTGAATTTAAAATTTAATCGACTTGTTCTTAATCACCTAACCAACTCAATTCCACCAAAATTTGTTGAATCCGTCACAACTTTTGAGATAATTTTGTTCACAAACAGACAACAGGGTCGCAACATAACCTCATGCCACCACTTTAGTGCGGAGATAATGAAGTTGAAAACAAAAGAAAGAAACATAGTTCTTCCAACCAAGCCTTTACATTGGTATTATTTAAAGTGATGCTTGGTGTTGGAACATGGGCTGCCTTGTTTGTTTTGCCCTCACTTGTTTGTGTTTCATTTGCACGCTGCCCCTGCAGTTATTCTTCAACATGGGAAAACATTCCATCCTTGTCGATGCGCACCCTTAACAACACTTTCAAGAGTATGAGCGCCTCCCCTACATTGTTAAATTACTGCGCAGCGTAAACTGCATCCAGTATTTTTAAACAGCATACCTATGAATGATATATTTATATCTATATTGCATTTTACCTCAAAAAGTATAATGCAGTTTGTTGACAACAATGGAACAAGATTTGTTCATTGAAAAATTCTGCCTCATTGATAACTGTAAAATCCATTTGCCATTAAAAGAAGATGAAGATCCTTGTACCTTTGTCGCGAAACCTACGAAGATTCTTGTGGGCCAACTAAGTTAAATACAGAGTTTGGTTATACTACCTAAGCTGCAGCATGGTCTCGAGGTAACGCATACTCGCCTCTTAGCTGTCTAGCCGGCGTTTGAATCTTGAACACAGCTATACAAACTGCCATCCTGGTGTTTCTCAGGCAGGGGGATCATAAGTGTCTGCCGTCCAAAGTGGACGTTAAAAAATCCGGCACCCGTCTTTGCCAGCATTAGTTTGACGGCAGTTAAAGATCCCATGGTGCCTTCACGCAGAGCAGCGGAGCAATTGCCAGCACCATGAACACAAATCCAAGTTCCTTGCCGCTAACCAGCAGGGGGCACAGCATCAGCCGGCACGGCCAGCCCTCAGCCCAATGTGCAACTACCCAGCAGTCTTTGTGCTGCATATAAATGAGAAGACAAACTTTATAGCACATGCAATCAGATATTAACAAGCATGTTCCCTCATGAATAAAACAGATTTACTTGGATTCTTAATCTAATCAACAAGTTCATAGCCTGAGAAAATATCCCAAGTTTTGTTTCCTGTTCGACTGCAATCCCATCAGTTCAAGGTCTTTTGGAATACAATTCACGCCAAGCCATACGTAATTTGTACATAATGTACATTGTGCATTCATGTCCGCAACCCATGTTTAGCAAAATAAACAATAAAAAGAGCAATCAGAGATTGTCAAGACCCTCGCCCAGGACTCTTTCGAGTTGGTGTTCTTTTATAGGTTTGAGGAAAATCCAATATGGCTGCCAAAACCATGTGTCCAATCAAAGCTGAAATTTAAAAACATGTATTCCCATACTCTACTATATCATATCATATCATAAATGTGGTTTCACATCGCATTGATTAAGAGTTCAGACAAAAAATATTATTTAATATTTGTCTTCAATCCAATATGGCTGCCAAATCCATGTGACCTATCAATTATTCCTTAACACACTTGTACGCCATGGCTTGGGAACACTGGTGTGAAAGTTTCAACTCGATTTGTCCAGCCCTTCTGGAGAAGATGTTTTGTGGGTTTAGGTAAAATCCAATATAGCTGCAAACCACGTGTGGACAATGACATCTATGTGTGAACTTTTTGTTCCTTCATGGACAGGCGGTCATAACCGTGTAAAGTTTCGCCTCAATCTTCAGCATTTCAGAGAAGATTTTTGAAGGTTTTTTTTTTGCTGGCAGGTTGTTTGACAGGTTGTTGAAAAAAACAATATAGCTGCCGAATCACGCGGACCGAGACGTCATCAAAAAATTTTTTTCTGTGGACCATTATTCCCAGGATGACCCTCAATTTTTCTTAATACTGTCAGATGTAGCGTTCTACATATGTCACAATTATTGCGTCATTAACGAAGTCACTGAATGACGTCCATCAAACAAAATCACACTTTTTCCCCATGAGGAGTATTGCATGTGCCAAGTTTTCAATTTTTTTCCTCGGTGCGATTTTCATAGATAGAGGTGTCCAAAGTTTTTCCAATATGGCTACCAACCACACGTGACCTATGATTCCATAATTTACATTAAATACATTCCGCATGAGTAGTTGCACCAAATGGTGAAAAATTTTGTCTTTTAAAACAGAGAAAAACACGAAAGTTTGTGCGAACAAACAACAGAGAGACAGACAAACAAACAAGCAAACGCACCCAAATGCAAATAACCTCTCCTTTGGCGAGGGTAACTAGTATTCAATGATTTCCTACAATGATAGCCGACATGTAATGGCTGGAATGACTCCTCCGTAGTCCTATATACTGCCGAACCTACCGGGAGCTATCCTGGCTTGGACTGCCCAAACTTGTTGAAGCAGTGCAGGTCACATCGAGGTGGACATCCTTCTGGGGCAATCAAGCGAACTGAGAACCGTCAAAAGTCTGATTTCTTTTCCTCTTTCTGATTAACAAAAAACAAAGGAAAAAAACATGAAATCAAGTTAGTGTTTTTGTATTAACTCTTATCAAATCATTTAAAATATGTACCTTTTGAAAAGGTGCTAGTTTTTATTTCAGAAGATAAGTCTCACCACATTACATATGTCTTCTATAAAAGACCAGTCTTGTATTATTTACAACAGAAGAAAACACTGACGTAAGATTTAAGTAATCAAAAATGAAATAAAAAAACCCATGTCACCCGGTAGGGTGATCCGTATCTTTGCCAAAAGGTGACCACGTGTGACTCTTTCAAGGTACACTGAGGTGACAGAGCTGCTATCCACCAGGAGCGACTCCTTGAGGAATATCTGGTCCTACGAGGAGATTCCGATGAATCCGTTCTTCAGAGTACCATGAAAAATATGCGTTTGCTCATAACGTCAGCCAAATGACGTCATAATGTCTCAAGCTCTGAATATATCTAGAAAGCACTCATCGAGGTGTTTCAATTTGAGTACTACACATATGGTTCCTAAAAACTTGAAAATTGACTTGGTCAAATATGTTTGACCTTAGGCCGTTAACCATGAAGGTCAGGCCCAATCGGCACCCCAAAAATTAATCAGCTGAATGCCAGACCATGAACTATATTCCCATGAAGTTTAAGACGATCCGATCAAAATTACTCCAAAAATAAGGGTTTTGTCGACTCCCCTGATTGCGACAAAGTGACCTTGACCTTTGACCTTGACCTTCAGATTTTAATGCGCTGAAAGGGACCTCTATAGGCCTCTAATATGCGAAGTTACAAAAATTTCCAACGAAAAACTGCTCTGCAGAGTGATTTATACTGATTACAGATAAAAAAAACAAACAACAACAAAAAAAACACATGAAGGTCAGGGCCAATCGCCACAAAAATAATCAGCTGAGGCGCCAACATGAACTATATTCCCATGAAGTTGAAGACGATCCGATCAAAATACTCAAAAAATAAGTGTCGATTCCCCTGATTTGCGACAGTGACCTTGACCTTCGACCTTTGACCTTCAAAATTTATGGCCTGAAAGGGACCTCTATAGGCCTCTGATATGCGAAGTTACAAAAATTTCCCAATGAAAACTGTGTCTGCCAGATTTTTTTTTCGTGATTACAGACAAACAAACAAACAAACAAACAATAATAATAATAATAATAAAAAAAACACAGACTGACTAACATATCTGCAAAAACTTCGTTTGGCAAGAAAAAAAGACACCTTGTGGAAGCTAAGAGACAAACATATACGACGGTCGAAGCTGCCTCATTTCAATATGGTTAAGCAAGAAATTCCACAAAACTTGACTATTTCTTTGTAAGGTATAGTCACTTGATGGAACTGGCCAATGGAAAAGCTGATTATTATCGACACTACTTGCACTACTACTTCTTAAAGGCTCCATTGATGAAAAACTCGTTTCACTATGAAAGGCTATTGTAATCTGCATCAGTGGTCAGGTGGAACAATGAATGAAATCGAAACAGGCTGTTGATTGAGCCTTGTGTATGGTAACTGCCATGGGTAGCAAGAAGTTGATGTTCAGAGCAAAAAGGGTTAGGATGAAAAAGGGTTTTTGCTGCGATGAAAGACTCATGGCCGAAATGTTAGTTTCTATTCGATTCCCACAAGCGGTTTCTGTACCGCAATCAACGACCTGTTGATTTCACCTTTGTTATCCCGTCCCCTGCATAGCGGGAGGTGAGTGTTTGCGTGTGTGTGTGTTGTGTGTGGCCAGCCCATAATTTTTTCACCATTTGAGCTGTGTCATCAATGGCTTTCCATTTTGAGATGCTTCTAGTTTCTTCGTTTTGGCCTAGTCTGTATTGTCTGTGGCTTCTATTATATTATCATTCTTCAATATCAGTAATTGCTTCGTCATTCTTTCGTACATGTGGTGTCACTCCTGGTGCTCCTTGGAATTAAAATCTGCAAATATATATGCAAATTTCCATTGATGTACATCGGTAAGTAATAAACTGTTTTGCTATCTGAGTTTTGCTATCTGAGTGTGGTTTGGCCGCTTGTCAATCAGCGCTCAGGCACATGACAAAATGTTGTAAAATCCATAAGCAAATGTGATTGTAATTACCATGCGATATTGCACTATTTGAGTGATATTTGACTCCAATTCATATTCAATTCATTCTCGAGTGGAATGAAACTCCCTCATGAACATTTTGCAGGAAAGACTAATTGAGCATAAACAAATATTGTATAATGCATATCATTTTAACAATTGAAATCAGTTCATATTATTGAACATTGGTTCATATATTGAGCGTTCATATTATTGGAAATCGGTTCATATTATTGAAATCGGTTCATGTTATTGACATCGGTTCATATTATTGAAAATTGGTTCATGTTATTGAACATCGCGTTCATATTATTGAACATCGGTTTTCATATTATTGAAAATCGGTTCATGTTATTGAACATCGGTCATATATTGAACATCGGTTCATATTATTGAAATTGGTTCATGTTTATTGAACATCGGTTCATATTATTGAAATTGATTCACGGTTATTGACATCGGTGCATTTTATTGAATATCGGTTCATATTATTGAAAATTGGTTCTATTATTGAACATCGGTTCATATTATTGAACATCGTTTCATATTATTGAATATTGGTTTCAATGTTATTGAACATCGGTTCATATTATTGACATATTGAACATTGGTTCATTATTGAAAATCGGTTCATATTATTGAACATCGGTATCATGTTATGGAACATCGGTTCATATTATTGAAAATTGGTTCATGTTATTGAACATCGGTTCATATTATTGAAAATTGATTCACGTTATTGAACATCGGTTCATATTATTGACATCGGTTCATATTATTGAAAAATCGCGTTCATATTATTGAACATCGTACATATTTATAAAATCGTTCTTATTGAACATTTAACATTGGTTCATATTATTGAAAATCGGTTCATATTATGAACATGTTCATGTTATGAACATCGTTCATATTATTGAAAATTGTTCATGTTATTGAACATCGGTCATATTATTGAAAATTGGTTCATGTTATGGACATCGGTTCATATTATTGAAATCGGTTCATATAATTATTGAACATCGTTCATGTATGGAACATCGTTCATATTATTGAAAATGGTTCATGTTATTGAACATCGTTCATATTATTGAAAATTGGTTCAATTGTTATTGGAACATCGGTTCATATTATGAAAATCGGTTCATATATTAAATCGGTTCATGTTATGAACATCGTTCATATTATGAAAATTCGGTTCATCTTTTATTGAAAAACTCGGTTTCGTTATTGAACATCGCGTTTATATTATTGAAAAATCGGTTCATTTTATTGAAACATCGGTTCATATTATTGAAAATCGGTTCATATTCTTGAAAAATGCCGGGTTCATGTTATTTTGAAAATCGTTATTATTATTGAACATCGTTCAGATCTTGAAAATTGAATAATATGAACGCTCAATAATATGAACCAATGTTCAATAATATGAACTGATTTTCAATTGTTAAAATGATATGCATTATACAATATTTGTTTATGCTCAATTAGTCTTTCCTGCAAAATGTTCATTGAGGGAGTTTCATTCCACTCGAGAATGAATTTGAATATGAATTGGAGTCAAATATCACTCAAATAGTGCAATATCTGCATGGTAAATTACAATCCATT
>JAXMNL010000347.1:30149-44172 GCA_035128595.1 Eptatretus atami | reverse complement strand
TTTGAATGGCAGAAATAATGAGCAAGTAATGGAAGAGTGGATGGATTGAGTGGGTAAAAGAAGAAGAAGAATAAGAAGAAGCGAGGAAGAAGAAGCGAGGAAGAAGAAGAAGAGGTTATTAATTTGAGAATCACAAGTGAAATGCCATCAGGAAGAGAGAGTGCTTTACACTTTACAGACTGTTTGTATTTTTTTTTATATTTTGATACATGAAACAGTGGGTATAGTTGGGAGGGATAAATGGAGATGGTAGGGAAAGTGGTTGAAAATAAAAAACACTGATGGGAAAGAAAGAGCAATCAGACGATGACAGCTTGCCAGGACTTCTTTTGAAGTGGTGTATTTTTATATAAGTTTTAAGGGTAAATCCAATTGGCTGCCAATCATTTTTGTTATTTGTTGCTGTCCTTATGCTCCTCTCGGCTGCATGATGTTTTGTACGTGTAGAGATCGTACTGTAACTTCAGCATCGACCTGAGGAGCGATGGTTTTTCCTTAGCGGTGTGGGTTTTTTGATTTGATAGCTTGTAATGGTGTTGTTGTTATGGCGACAGACCTGTGAAAAGAAATTTAAGACGTCTGTGGGAATCTGACGGAGAAGGATGAAATTGTAGTATTTTGGATTTTTTTTTTTAAACAGTTTGTTTTTTTTGTTACCTGTCGATGCTTCGTATAAGAGGTAAACACACAACGCACGAGTAAGGGGGGCATGAGACAAGAGGGGGAGGGAGAGGGAAGACAAACATGTGGGGAACAGGAATCAGGAATCTGTGGAATGGAGAGGGAATGGGGCAGGGAACTGGGAGATACAAATGGAACTTACAGGGACTTTCAGGAGGAAGCAGGGAATTTGAAGGAGGTGGGTTTGGGGTGGATTAACGGGGTTACAAACAGATGAAGGTTTGGATAGGGAAGATATAAAGATGTGGTGAACAGCTGTTTGAAAGACTGGAGGGAGGAGTGGGATTGAACAGAGGGTGTGAGTTGTTCCAGAGTGGGGGAATAAGGGAATGAAAGAGAGAAGGTGGCATGATTTTTGATTTTGGCATTTGTTTCACCAGAAGGGCGGTTTTTTTGGCGGACATTGAGTGCCCTGAGAAAGATATAGGGGGAAAGATACAGACGGAGGATGGGAAAGGGGGACAAGGCCGAGAGAACGGGACATATTTTTGTTGCAGCCAGCTATCTTGCTTTCCGCCAGCGAGGCCGTAGACTCGGCCTGCTTGCAGGGGGTTACTGATGACACTCCAAGGAGTCGTGACCCAGGAAGGTAGATGCCAGGGTTGAGTTTCTGCCTGTCTCGCGTTTCTCCTCACTGGCTTGCTTAATAGCCATAGGTTTGCCAATCACTCGAATCACTCACAGAGAGAGCTATGCGACAACCAAACTCTTCTCATCCAGGTGTGAGTTTGTTTATGTTTATTCAAGGCTGATAACTCATAAAAAAATTACACACAGCAGAACACTTTTTCGGCTTCTACCCAGTGGTGAGTTAGTTTGTGTCTCAATTCAATGTTGAGCAATCACGACTAAAATCCTTCAGACACCAGAACTTTGGTACGGTTTCTCCCAGTGTGAGTTCGTTTGTGCTATTCCAAGTTTGATAACTGACATAAAATCTTACATAAACACAGACATTTGTCACGTTTTCTGCCTCAGTGTGAGTTTCGTTTGTTGTCTATTCAGGGTCTGATCAAGTACGAAAATCCTTAGACACAACACAGAACATTTTGTAGGTTTCTCCCCAGTGTGACGTTACGTTTGTGTGACTTGCACAGTGTGACTAAATGACTAAAATCTTAAACACACGAACATTTTGACGGTTTCTCCCCAGTGTGAGTTACGTTTGGTGTTCTTCAAGTGTGAAAACCGACACGAATCCTTAAACAAACACAGAAAATTTGTAGGTTCTCCCGAAGTGTGAACTAGTTTGTGTTTTTAAAGTTTGAAATACTAAAATCGTTACAACACAAGAAATTTGACGGTTTTCCCAGTGGTGATTTTCGTTTGTCTCTAATCAAGTGTGACAACCGACGAAACGGTAGAACACACAGAACATTTGGTAGGAATTCTCCCCAGGTGACTCGTTTGTGTATTTTCAAGGTTGAAAAATAACAAAATCTGAACAACAACAGAAGCTTGACCGGTCTCCCAGTGTGAGTTCGTTTGTTTGTTGCCCGTGTGGTTGGAATGCTGATTGGAAAATGATCTTCTTTGTTGAAAGAACTGTGGCAGAGTTGGGAAAGGAAACGGATTTCATTTGTTTCTCTGCAAAAGAGAGGAACCACCATCACTAATTTCGGTTCATGAAATGTGGTTCACTGCAAAGAATTGTGGGGAATCAATCATTTCAGGTTAATTCAATGTTCGACTTTCTTTTTAAGGGAAAGAGAAATCGATGTTGCTTGTTACTTACGAAATCTAAAGATTTCGTAAGTATATTGATGGACTAACCGTTCTGTTTTGTTATCTTGCCAAACGAAGTTTTGCAAAGATATGTTAGTCATCTGTATGTTTTTTTTTATTTATTTTATTCATCTTGCCCAAAACGAAGTTTTTGTCAAAGATATGTTAGTCAAGTTGTATGTTTTTTTTATTTTTTTATTTTTATTTCTTTTTTTTTTGTTTGTTTGTTTGGTTTGTCTGTAATCACGAAAAAATTCTCCAGACTCACAGTTTTCATATTGGAAATTTTTGTAACTTCACATATTCAATGCCTATGGAGGTCCCCTTTCAGCGCCATAAAAATTTTGAAGGTCAGGTCAAATGGTCAAGGTCAACTTTTTTCGCAAATCAGGGTAATCGACAAAACCTTATTTTTTGAGTAATTTTGATCGGATCGTCTTCCAAACTTCATGGGATAATAGTTCATGTCTGGCGCTCTAGGCTGATTAATTTTTGGTGGCGATTGGCCTTGACGCTTCATGGTTAACCGCCTAAGGTCAAACATATTTGACGCCCAAGGTAAATTTTCAAGTTTTAGGAACCATAATCGTGTAGTCACCTCAAATTGAACACCTCGCTGGAGTGCTTTCGAAGATTTATACTGCAAGCTTGAAACATTATGACGTCATTTGGTGACGTTATGAGGCAAACGCTATATTTTTCATGGTTACTCTGTAGAGAACTGATTCTCATCGAATCATCTCGTAGGCCAGTATATTCCTCAAGGGTCGCTCTGGAGGATAAGGCAGCTCTGTTCACCTCAGTGTTGACCTACGAATCACACGTGTCACCTTTTGTGCAAGATAACGGATCACCCTACGGTGACATTGGTTTATTTATTTATTTTTTGTTTGTTTGTTGTTTTGTCGTGTAATCACGAAAAAAAATTATGGCAGCCACAGTTTTTTCATTGGAAATTTTTGTAAACTTCGCATACTCAGAGGCCTATGGAGTCCCTTGTCAGGCCATAAAATTTTGAAGGTCAAGGTCAAAGTCCAAGGTCACTTTTTTCGCGAAATCAGGGTAATCGACCAAAAACCTCATTTTTTGAAGTAAATTTTGAATCCGGATCGTCTTCAAACTTCATAGAGATATAGTTCATGGTCGCGCTCAGCTGATAATTTTGGTGCGATTGGCCTTGACTTCATGTGTTTTTTTTTTTTGTTGTTGTTTTTTATCTTTTTATCTGTAATCAGTAATAATCACTCTCAGAGCACAGTTTGTTCATTGAAATTTTTGGTAAGTTTGCATATCAGAGGCCGTATATGAGTCCCGTTTCAGCGGCATAAAATGTTGTTGAGAGGTCATTGTTGTGGGTGCAAAGGTCAAGGTGACTTTGTTTGCGTAGTGTGAGTCGTGTGTTTTGGGGTGCTGAGGGCGAAATCCGGCTGTTGAAGTTGTTGTTTTTTTTGTTGAGTTGAGTAGTTGTGGTGAATTCGTTGGTATCGGTTCGTGTTTTGTCAACGACGTGGTTGTGTGTCTTAGTGTGGTAATTGTGTGTGGGTGGTGTGGGGTTAGTGTAGTGGTGGTGGGTCTGTTGTGGTGGGTGGTGTTGTTTTGTGTTGTCTGGTCATTGGTTGTGTGTTTGTGCAGCTGATTAATTTTTGGTGGCGATGGCGCCTGACCTTCATGGTAACGCCAAAGGTCAAACCATATTTGACCCGCAAGGTCAAATTTTCAAGTTTAGGAACCATATCGTGTAGTACCTAATTGAACACCTCGATGAGTGCTTTCTAGATATATTCAGCTTGAGACATTATGACGTGATTTGGTGACGTTTATGAGGCAAAACGCATATTTTTTTCCATGGTTACTCTGTAGACAACGATTTCTATCGGAATCTCTCGAGGCAGAATTATTCCTCAAGGGTCGCTCTGGTGGATAGGCAGCTCTGTTCACCTCATGTGACTTAAAGAAGTCACACGTGGTCACCTTTTGGCAAGATACGGGTCATCGCCTAAGGGTGACATGGTTTTATTTGTTTGTTTGTTTGTTATGTTTGTTTTGTTTTGTTTGTTGTTTGTAGGCACGATAACTCGAGAACGGAAGAAGCTACCAATGTCAAATTACATCACTGGAATTCAGGAGGGTGATGGATGCTGATTAGATTTGGGCAAAATCGGTCAAAGGTAAGGTCACAGTGAGTCAAAATCGATTTTTGAGGTTGGCACAGATAACTCGAGTAAACGGTACAAGAAGCTACCAATGTCAAATTAACACCACGTGATTCAGGAGGGTGATGGCTAGTGCGTGATTAGATTATTGGGTGTAAAATCGTCAACGCGTCAAGTCACGGTGACGGTTCAAACATTCGATTTTTGATGGATTGGTACAGAATCATCGTAGAAACTTCTGGTTTTGCGTCGCTACCTTCTCTAGAGACAGCTTTTATTAAGACAAGTCCCAGAGGTGAAGTTGACGAATTTCGTAAGTACCAGTCCTATTGACTGCTTTGTTTAACATGTTTGACGATTGCCAAATAACAGACCAGCAGATTAACTCAGATGACCTGATGAAAAATAAAACAAGAAAAGAGCATCAGAGATTGCAGACACTCACCAGGAGTTGTTTGTGGGATGTACTCTGTGTGGTGTTTGTGTACAGGTGTGTTATGTAATTAATAGAGAGACGTAATTACAACTGCACTTTATAACTGCTGGCACAGTGATACCGGGTACCAAGACGTCCCGCTTTGATGCAACCCCGCTTTGACAGCCAGCTGATCTGACCCGTGACATTATTTCCATTATTATTCATCTTCAATTGATTTAGAATGGGATTAAAATACATTAAATTCAAATGGAAGATCAAACAGGTTCGAGTCCTGCATTGGAGAAATCAGAAGGAACCGAACAAGCAAAAAGCAAACAGGGTCTCAGGAGGAACCTGGACAGGAATTCACATTTAACTGCTACTCTCTACCTCAAACACATCCAGACCCAAGGCGCAACCTTATTTTTTGAAAAATTTTTTAACAACACCGCCCCCCCGCATTGAAAAAAATAAATCTGGCTTGCCAAGACCAATGCGTGTCGCGTTCAGAAGTTGAAATTTAAAACGATACATATTCCCATTACGAGAGATCATAACCTGTGAAGTTCGGGCTTCTTCCCAGATACAATCAGTGTCCGGTTAATTCAATGTTGGGACGTAGATTGATCACGCGGTTTCCAGGGAAACATTATTTAATAATTCTTTATCCAATATGGTTGTCAAACCAATGTGAGCTGATTAAATTATTCCTGAACAAACTTGTACACCCATTGACTTGGGGAATATTCTGTATGAAGTTCTTCTCTGATTAGTCCAGCTGTTCTGGAGAAGATTTTTTGAAGGCTCTTGGGTAAAATCCAACATGGCTGCCGCAACCCACGTGACATATGACTGTCAATAATTATGATTAAAACATTCTGTATGAGTAGTCCACCGGAAGGTGAAAATTTCGTCTCAATCCAACAAGCGGTTGCGGAGAAGACACGAAAGTTCTAGTGCAGACAAACAGACAAAGACAGACCAGAGAGACAGATCAAACAAACGGACGCCCAAACACATACCCTCTCCCTCGGCGTTAGGGTTAAAATATCTGTGATTACGATTACGATGACTGGTTGAAAAGAAACTCTGAGTGAGAATTATTCTAAATTTAAAAACTTTAATTGAATGCACTTTAAGCACAAGTTCATACCCAAAGCCTCCAAACACAGATATCTGGGATTTATTAAAAGAAACTGTACTTCACATGTGTGTGTCATCTATTCACATATGACCAAAACCCCGAAGACCATAAAGACGCCAAATAACCCCAAAACCCTGACTACCCTAAAGACCCATAAAGCGCTGAAGAACCAAAAGACCCTCAGACCTAACAGACTTTAGACCGCCTTACACGCCTTCGACCGATAAGACCAGCTGAGATCCATGACCACATTGAACCACTTGGACCTTTCTTACATCACAAATGAATTTCAAGTAAATATAATAATATCAACCAATATTACAAATAAATTTGTGGAAATAATGTTTGGATGATGATTGGTGTAAATCATGACAAACACAGAAATCTGTGACGTCAGTCTCTTCAACGATGTGTGGAGAGGTGTGCGTAGCGACCGGTCCACGCTGAGTTTATGATAAAAATCAGGTTCACACCTTTGTCTTTGAGAGGAAACGATTCATCCTACGATGCTCAAGACTTGATTCTTCACTTTCACAAACATGACCTGAAAAAAAACATCCATTAAAAATAAAATACAACTTTAAACATGAGTTGAATCAAGATATTGTTACGGTTCTGGAACCGTATGCATACAAACGTACAGTTGTCCGAAGTTAGTTATGCCATGAAGTTAATGTGGAAGACAGATCCTTCCTTTGTGTTTTTAGTGGGAAGATTAAAGGGTGCGTTGGCGATGTTTTTTTTAGTTAGGTTAATAAATCTTTATATCCCTCCATTATAACCACAGAACCTTCTTCTCGCATGGCTGAACAAGCGCGTCTTCGGCTAAACCGGCGACTCGTGTCCCGAGGCAAAATTCCTTCTTGCAATCGTTCCTTTTTGGCGAGTCTGCAGTGGTGGAGTGGCGGGCTTCACGGTATGGCCGAAAACCTCGCCAGAAAGGGGCGGACCCATGAAGCCCCGTCCAATCAGGGCAAACAGTGACGTGCTTCACCAAGGACCTCCCCGCTGAGAGTGATCTATAAATTCGAAGTGTGCTGAGACAGTTCGTCGGTTGAGGGCACTGAGAGTGCTGAGAAGTGTTGAAGGAGCGTTGGGGGGCTGAGAGAGTCGGAGGGTTCGTGGTTGAGTGCGAAGAGGGTGAGCGAAGTGAGCTGGAAAGTGAGTCGTCTTGGGAGTGAGGCTGGAAACCCTGATCCCCACCTCGGAACCTCCGCTCTAACTCGGACCCGGGCTCCCTTCGCCCGACACGCGTCCCTCCACGCGGGCGGCCGTGACTAGCCCGCACGACCATTGACAGGTGCCGCAACCAGTGGAGCATTCCTTTCCCCGGAAACTCAGGTCACCGAGAACTGCGACCTCAACTCCCTCCCTCCCTGGCTGCAAAGTCGTTTGCATTCAACTGGGTTATATTTTGTCCGAAGTGGTGTGTTCTGAGTGTGTGGCGCAAGTCCATTAAGTAAAACTGGTATCGTTATTCGCACTTGTTAAATCTGCCTGTATTATTCTTGCGACAAGTCTGCTAATGGTCTGCTTTATAATGTTGCTGTAACTTGGTCGCACCACATCCTCTCTCATCTCTTCTGAATGTCATAACACACACAATATAACCTTTACCTGTAACCACAAACTTTCCTCCCTTTATTGTAAATAATATTGTAGAAATGTTCCCAGTTTCGTTTTCGTCTTTTCCTTCATTGGTCCAGCAGAGTTCAGATCTGAGTTTATCCGGGTCTTATCCCGCGATAATCTGTTCATTCTTGCCGTACGTCTTGGTAGTTCCGCTCGGCCTGCTCCGATCCGGGAGTTGGTAGTTTGGAACTCACCAGTAGTTGTAAGAGTGATCCGGATCGGGCAAGGCGTACCCGAGGGCGAGGTTCCCCGTAGAACGACATCGCGTGGTTAATTAGGTAATTGTTCTAGACAAAAGACCTACGCCTACGGCGGGTGGAGGTATTGCGTTCACGGTCGGCTAAGGCGACCCGCCTGGCGTCACGGAATTATATAAATCCGGAAGTCCGTACGTTGTAACCGTAATGGGGAACGTGGCTGAGAATCTCTCCCCATCGGCCACGCTACGCAGCAACGTGTCTTGTCATTGTTGGTAAATAAATGGCCATAACCTTGGGAAGCACTTGTCCCAATTAATTAAAAACTTGGAAAAAGCAACATTACTCAGGTCCCAGAAAAAATAGCTGGCAAGTTTCAATTAGATCGGACCAGTGGTTGTCGGAATACAGCGGTCACAGACACCCACACACAGAACATCACACACAGAGACACACACACACCATTACAACACACAGATTGCTGGAATAATAACAGATACAGTAAGTCATCACTATTCCAGAAGTAGTGCGTGCCCGTACGAAATGTTCACATCATTCCAACGAAATTATCGCTTGCAATTGAAGTAACAACTGCTGTGATACTTACACACACAAAGTAATTAAAATCCAAATAAATCAAGTTCACTCCCTGTCTTTGCAGCCATGACATTCGCTGCCATTGACCATTGCCACTCCCTAATCCAACGGTAACTAAGATGCCCTCCCCAGTCGGCCACGCCTACGCAGCAACATGTCCTGTCATTGGGTTTGGTAAATAATAGGCCGCAGCAGCGTGTCCTGTCATTGTTTTGGAAAATTAAAATGGGCATAACTTAGGAACCACTTGTCCGATTAATATTGTTACGGATTCAGGGTGGGGGGGGGGGGGGGGTGGTCGGAACGAGTCGTCAATCACTGTCCGTGAACCAGTTTGGGTTTTCGCACCCTACTTTCGACGCCAATGTTACAGAATTCGTTGCACCCTAACCACCCGCCGTCTCCCGGGGTATAACGCCGGCTCAGTTTGGCACAGGCCTCCGGGTCACCGCGTCTCGAATCGCGATACCAACGTACCCCTGGACCTACAGTTGGGGAAATAGACCCCGTTACAGACTGGTTTTGTCAGATACCGAGCGAATTCCCTGCCAGTCGTAACCATTTGGTTTTTTATATCCAAATCGAGCGGATCGTTCCTCGCGCAGCACAAATTAATTCACAGCCGGCAACTTCATACGAATCAGCAAGATTTATTGGGGACATCTGGGGAACACGAACACAAGCAACGCATTCACCGGACAATGTTATAATTAACTCTATAACCCGTTCTTACTAGGGAGCGACGGATTACGGTTTCGAAGGGTGACCCTAACGAGATAAGCCTTAAAACAAACAGCAGGACAAGACATGGACAGATGCAGATAAGAACAGAGTACTTGGTGATGTTTGCATGGACGAGAGGAAAGTGTCAAGGCAGCGAATGTGGCTCGTGACCAAGCCGATGTCCACGGATTTCGGGCGCCCGAAGCTCAAACACGCAACGTGGCAAAATGGCGGCTCAGTCCCATAGTGTCGCAGCCATCTCCACACGCAGCCCTCGGCGGCGTTCAGAACCCCGTGAGATCGACTGTCACAGAAGCGAAAGATCCACGTGGGTTTTCAGCTGGTTTCTCACAAGGTCCAGTATACAAGTCCAGGCCTAGCCTGTTCACAGACAAGGCAAATCGAGGTGTTGGGCTCCGAGGCTGGGTCCATGGGATTCGCAAGACGTCGTCCGGCCGTGAAGTTGAGTAGGGACTGTCAGAGGCTCCGTCACTGGACCTTCCCGATGAACCTGTCGATGTCCCTTGTTGAATTGGTCCAGCAAATATTTCGGGTCTAAGTTAGCTGGGGTTTTATCCCCCGATAATCCGTTCATTCCAGCTTGGCACGGTTTGGCAGTTTAACGCTAGGCTGCACCTCCGTACCGGAGTTGGTAGTCGGTAGTTGGAAACTCGATCCGCAGTCGGTAGAGTGACCTGGTTTGAGCAGGACGTGCGAAAGGCCGTGGTTTCCCCCGTAGTCCAAATCGCGGTAGTTAATTAGGTAAATGTTATAGACAAATTGAACCTACGCTACGCGATTGAGATATTGGCGACACGGTCGGTTAAGACGCACCGCCGCTCGCGCGTTATCCGAGCAACGGCCTACAATTCGGGGAGTTTTGTGGAGACGACGCAAGCTTTCCCCACTGAGGTGGTCGTTCTCGCCACCGACCCCGGCTCACAACAAGTATTGTTGCGGATCGGGGGTTCAGGCTCGCGACGGGGGGAAGCCTCAGCCCCTCCGAATGCCGTTCTTGATGCCGCCGGGCACAAGATAACTCCACTGCAGACAGGTTGCTCAGCAACCAGGACGCTGATTGGTACTGCAATCTGGTAGGAATTACACTACTTATGTTAGATTGCCCCAGAGCGAGTTCCGTGCCCTCGATGCGTACTTGTGTTAACTTACCGTAAATCAGGTACACCAGCGGAGGCTGCAAGTACCGGCATCAAGCTAATAAGAGGCAAATTAGTGTACCCAGAACTTCCAGGAGAATGTGTGTGGTGGGGGATTAGCGCTGAAACCAATAGGAAAATAAGACAGAATGGCTGGGTACATTTACAAAAAGCAGGTTTTATTAATAATTTTGGTGAGGAAAGGGCATGGGCACAATAATAAAAGGTTTTAATGCAAGAGCAATGTGATTACAGATGGTTAATGGGGTGAGGCAAGAAAATGCAAGTGTTACGGTTGTGGAAATTCAGAGATCAACCATCTTCAGGTTCCCCGAGATCAAGTTATGTCGATAAGTGTGTGTTTCCAGTTAGATTTCACCACTGTTATTAACGGGAATTATTGTGTGTGGGGTGATCTTGAGGTGGTGTATTCTTTTCTATCTTTATTTTAACAACACCATCTCCACAAACAAACGAACTTCTCCTCACCATCATCTCCACAAACAAAGCATCTCCACAACAACCAAATCTCCATCAAACACAACATCTCCACAAACAACATCTCAACAACAAACGAACTTTCTCCTCATCCCATCCATCTCCACAAACAGCATTCACACACATCTCAGAACACACACTCTCAAACAAACAACATCTCAACAACAAACAAACTTCTCCTCACCACCATCTCACAACACCGCATCTTTTCACCAACAACACATCCAACAAACAACATCTCCACAAACAAACACGATGGCATCCTCGACAGCGGCAAAAGTGATCTCAAACACGGCTGAGTTGTGAAAGTGATCTCAACCACGGCCCGTGTTTTGGAGGGCAGAATCGGATCAGAACGGCGAAAGGGCGGAGCAGCCGGGTTGAAGGTTTAAAGGTAAAGGAAAAGGGAGGGGGGCGCTGAATTTCGGCTGGTTAAGCCCAGAGCGACGGGGTTTCCCGCTCCCCCGATCTCCGGGTCCGTGCAGCTCCGGGCTATAAAAAGGCACCGTTTCAACGCCGAGAGCGTTGTTGGTCGGTGGAGGGAGTCGAGTTGGTGATTGAGTTTGGAGCCTGGATCCAGTGAGCGGTTGAGGAGCGCCGGTCGTCGACAAGGAACGAACGAATTGGAGAAGAGGCTGGGAGAGAAGCGTTCAAGTTCGCGCTGCGCTGGTGTGGTGGAGTTCGCGAAGAGAGCTTGAGAGTACGAGGTTGGAGTGCGGGCAGAGAACATCGAGGTCGCCCAGCGAGTCACCAAGAGGGTGGCAGGTAGCCCGCTCGGTCTCTACGAGTCCTCCGGTCATCCCGGCTCCGATCAATTAAAAGGCTATACCGAGCCCGGTTCTTCCTTTCTTCTTGGGTTTGCATGAACAGTTCCTGTGGCGCCTTGTCTACCAAGTAGAACTGGATTAAGTGCATGTAATAATAAATAGACCTTGGCTGTAAGGTTTTTGCTCGTGTCCTTTTCCCCCATGTCCCCCCATTCATTGCATTGCTTGCATGCCTGTGTGGAAATAACATGTCCATTTGTGACTGTCACCTCTCGTTGCATCCTTCCTCCATGACTGCCATCCATTGCGTTCTGAATAATTAGCTGGCTAATTCTAAGCCGATAAAAGTACATCTGGTCCGACGGGCTTGGCGATATAAACCGCTTGGCAATCGAAACGACACGAGCTGCTTAAAAAGCGGCTCGTTTCGTGCAGCTCCGTTGAGGTATAAACTCCCGGCATTCTGTCTGCGCGAATAATTTATTTAAGTACATCGACAATTCCGGCGATCGACCTGTAGCGCGTGGACAGAAGAGTTGTGGTTTATGGTGTGGTTAAAAACACCCGCAGCTGGTTTCGCGTGATCCGAAACGTTGGCGAACTAGATTGCTCGTTCGTGGGCCGCGCGCGCCGCAAATTGAAGTGAAAGGCGGTCCACGCACGCCCGGACGGGCAAAATCACAACACAATATTTACAAGAGGACAGAGTGTGGGAGCTCACCCGATACAGATAACTTACACATCTCTAACATACAGCAGAATCGACAGGCCCATCAGACACAATTCACCACTGAGGAAATGAGAAGCAAGAAAGATAGACAGCTCGAGGTGTTGCAACCTCGAGAATACAATGGAGCGGCCGATGGACAGCGTGAACCCCGTGGCTTTCGGTGGGGGAAAGAAGGAGGAGAAATGGGGTGTCTACTCTGTGCGTGAATGAGGAGGTTCAAATAGGTGCAAGTGATGTTTAGAGAAGGGGAAAAAATGAGAAGAGGTGCGGTGTCTGGTGGAGATACCAGAATGGGGCTTCTAAAAGTGTGAACCAGAGTCCAGAAAAAAGTACACCTGGGAATGGAGAGACCCACACGGCTGGTGTCTGGAGAACAAGCACAAGTGAGGCGAAGTCCAACACACAGGCAGGAAACAGATCCAGGCAGAGAGTTCCTGTCACGTCGTCCAAACACACCTGACTTAGCACTTCTCCTCTATCTCCGTTCCACCTCATTCCTCTTGGACGCACGAACAAACAACACAAAGCACCAACCGTCCTTTTCAGGGCTCACTGATTGTCACACTCACTCACACCAATTAATCGAACACCAACACACATTCCCCTTCGCACTCTCAAAACAGTTTTGCATCGCACATTCCACCCCCCCCCCCCCCACCTTATTGGACCCATGTGAACCGCCGACTCTCTCTTTCTTGTTTCCCCAGAAGACTGTGACACCTTGTTCGACCTGTGACAAGTGACTGACGAGGAAGGCGGTTTATGTACGCGACATAAGGATTCCATCGTCACTACGCTTGTGTGACGTTCTCTTTACAAATCATTATAAACAACTTCTTACAAACTGTCCGGTTCTCTGTTTGTGTTTTTAATACTATTTTTTATATTATTTAATTCACATATTATCCCTGAAATATTGATGGATCAGGTCGAACGGCGGTCTAAACAACATTTGGCGATCACAGACACCTCCTTGTGTTATTATAATTATCATTATAACATAAACTACTGTGTGAACATGAAGAATGAGTTTGTGGTTCCAACCTTCGTACGGAGGGAACGAATCATCGACGAACTCGGACTCGACCTTCACTTTCACAACAGGATCTGAAACACAACAAATCCGTGAAATAAAAACGAATTTCAGGAAGAACAAGATGTCGGTCCGGAGTGAACGTCACGTACCGGGTCCGGGCTCCTCGTCCTCTGGGTGAACCGACCAATGGACCCGCTGTGTGAGGGACGGACTCTCGGATCGACCGTGTTTCCTCCATGAAAGCCGCTCGTGGATCCCGGGTGTTCGCTTTGTGATCTTCCACACAGAGATCTCGATCATCGCGCATCGTCCTCACCCGAGACACTGAACACGTGACTGGAAGAGGCGAATATTCCGCAAAATAAACCACGTGATCACGAAAGTAATCGAATCGCGGTTTCTCAGGGCAGATTCGCGCGCCCCAGTCACGTGACCCGAAACAATGAGGAAAACTAATTAATTGATCGTGTCACGAGAAAACGACCAAACCGTTAAAATTCTGAATAAAATGATGAGATTAATATTCAACTGTGTTGCAATGCCAATCGTCATCCACGAGGTGGTG
>JAXMNL010000347.1:17505-30124 GCA_035128595.1 Eptatretus atami | reverse complement strand
TTGTGAAAATTCTCCACCTCTCTATCTCTTTCCACTCTTCTTCCCCCTCCCTCTCATTTTCTCCTTCTCTACTCTCTCTGCCTCCCCGTCTCTCTCCCCCGCCCCACTTCTCTCTTCCCTCCTCCCCCCTTTCTCTCTCTCCTCCGCCCCTTTCTTCTCTCTCCCCCTTCTTCTCCTGTACTCTCTCTCTCCCACACCTCCCTTTCTCTCTCGCCCCAAATTCTCTCTTCTCCCCCCTCCTCCTTATTCTCCTCCTGTAACTCTCTCTCTCCCTCTTCTCCACCGCCCCCCTTCTTCTCTCTCTCTCTCCTCCCCCTTCTCCTCTCTCCTCCGTCCTCCCCCCTTTCTCTCTCTCCTCCCCCCTTCTCTCTCTCCCTGTACCTCTCTCTCTCCACACCCTCCGTTTCTCCTCTTCCCCCAAATTTCTTCTCTCCCTCCTCCCCCCCATTAATCTCTTCCTCCCCCTCTCGGCCCACTCCCCTCATCCCTCTTCTTATCTATCCCTCCTTCTCTCTCCCCCCCGCTCTGCCTCTCACTCCCCCTTTCTCTCTCTATCCCCTCTCTCTCTCCTCCCCCCTTCTCTCTCTCCTGTCTCTCTTTCCACACCTCCCTTTCCTCTCCCCCCTCTCTCTCCATCCTCCCCCCCCTTCTCTCTCCATCCTCCCCCCCTTCTCTCTCTCCCCCCTGTCCTCTCTCCCCCCCTTCCTCTCTCCTCTCTCCACCCTTCCTCCTCATTTGAAAAACTTCAGAGGACTTTGTACCTCTGTGACCTCGTCGTAATCTTCCTACGGGCAGGTGGTCACAGAACAATGTGTTGAGTTTCACGTAATAGTTTGTGCCATAATAATTCCGACTTCTCCCAACACCTTGGTTTGGACATACACCTGAAAGATATCGCGGCATGGCTCCCACATCAACAGTGACTGCCATAAGTTCATTTCTATTTCACAAGTTGGGTGCACTCAGGTTTAGGTATGGGACATGCGCGCGGAGCAGCGCGTTACTCGTGTCCACTTTCGGGACCGGACTCCAGGGCCTCCGTCTGGTCATCCCCCGCAGCAGATTCCTGCCCCATCCCCACTCACTTGCGATGCCGAATGCGATCAAACCTGCTGCACCACCAGGAGGCACGTGGTCGGTCCGTTGGCCTCTCCACTCACGAAGGCTCCCTGCACTGAACGATCTGGTTAAGCAGGATCAGGGTCGGATAAACGAGTCAGTACTCATACACCACAGCTGTGACGCTCACTGACCACAGGTGGGTTTGAGAAGTTATTTAAAGGGATGCATGCAACTTTTCCGAAGTTTTACACGCCCATTTTGACACACTTCCGTCACTTGATCATCTGACTCCACAACTTAACATCCTACCCTGGCTAATGATGTAACCAAATGTGGATACATTCTGAGAGAGGGGGGGGTTCTGGAGAAGCCTTTCTGAAGGAATTTACTCAGTCCAGCATTTTTGACCTCCTTAAGTCACGTGACCGATAAGAGCTTTGTAATCCTCATTACCAGTCAGTGAGCAGAACCGCGCTGCCAAATTTCAGCCTGATCGGCACAGCGGTTTCGCCAGAGAATCGAAATAGGACAACGGAGGACGTGACAAGACGGTGCACGATGAAATACTCATCTTTGAATTCCAATTCCAGAAAGCTCATAAGTAAGGAAAATGTGAAGCATGAAAAGGCACAGATGAGCAAAAATTCAACAGGAGGTCCAGCACTTACCTTTCCCCCCTTTTTAAACACCTGACTCGTGTTCGTCCCGTGTTCCTCAACAGAAGAAAAAAGATCCAAAACACATTGGTTCTCAGGATCTTTGCGGCACAAGGGATTGACATTGCAAGGATCAAAGGCAGGAGTTATCCATTGTCACCTGCCAGGATGGCGTATGAAATTTGAACTGGGGGAAAAGAATAGGATCACAGGAACTGAGGTTACCTGATCCCCTGGCCTGGTTTTGGAACCCAAATATGGTGAGCTTCTCACTGGTGTGTGTGAGAAGAAGAATGTTGGAGGATTTAAACGCGGCGCCATTTTTGACACAAGTACAATGCACGTGATGTTACTCAATTAACGCTCCCCGTAAATTTGTAACCAAATTGGACATCATGTGTGATCATGCCTGGTGTTGGCTTTAATTGGTTTGGGTGGGTGGAGCCTGAGATTCTGGGATCCTAGTTCAATCCTGCTGGGCTGTTTGAATTAATATCGAGGTGGGGTTGACTCTGCCTTCATCCCTTCTGAGGTCAGGGCAAAATGAGGTGCCGAGCTTGCTGTATCCGTGTTGGAGTGGTATCCGTCCGGATTTTGCCAAAGCCAAGGACACTGCTTAAGCAGCATACACCTGCACAGAGTCTTGGTCCCGATGAATGAATGTTCAGTGTGGTTAGATGACTTTAAACTTTACACTTGTTTTTTTTATATTTTGATACATGAAACAGAGGGTATAGTTGGGAGGGATAATGGAGGATGTAGGGAAAGTGGTGAAAATAAAAAACCTGATGGGAACAAGAAAAGAGCAATCAGAGATTTGCAGACTTGCCAGGACTTCTTTTGAGTGGTGTATTTTTTATATAGGTTTTAGGGTAAATCCAATATGGCTGCCAACCATTTTTGTTGTATTTGTTTGCGTGTCCTTATCTCCTCTCGGCTGCATGATGTTTGTACGTGTAGAAATCGTACTGTAACCTTCAGCATCGACCCTGAGGAGCGATGGTTGTGTTGGCCTTGCAGCGAGGCTGGTTTTTTGCATTGAATACTTGTAATGTGTTTGTTGTTATGGCGACAACCTGTGAAAAGAAATTTAACGCTGGGGAATCGACGGAGAAGGATTGTAATTGTTAAGTATTTTGAATTTTTTTTCTTTAAACAAGTTGTTTTTTTGTATACCTTGTCGAGGCTCGTAATAGAGGTAACACACAACGCACGAGTAAGGGGGGCATGAGACAAGAGGGGGGGGAGGAGGGAAGGACAAAACGTGGGGGAACAGAGACATCAGGAATCTGTGGAAGGGAGAGGGATGGGGCGGAAACATGGGGAATACAAGATGGACATTAGAGGGACTTTCAGGAAGGAAGCAGGGAATTTGAAGGAGGTGGGTTTGGGGTGGATTACGGGGTTACAAAAGATGAAGGTTTTGGATGAGGGAAGATAAAAGATGGTGGTGAACAGCTGTTTGAAGACTGGAGGGAGGAGTGGGATTGAACAGAGTGTGTGAGTTTGATCCAGAGTGGGGAATAAAGAGGAAGAAAGAGTGAAGGTGAGCAGTGATTCTTGATTTTGGCAGTTTCACCAGAAGGGGGTTTTTTTGGCGGACATTGAGTGCCCTGAGCAAATATAGGGGGAACAGATACAGACGGAGGATGGGAAGGGGGACAAGGCCAGAGAGGGGAGCATATTTTTGTTGCAGCCAGCTATTTTGCTTTCCCCACGAGGCCGTAGGAACTCGGCTGCTTGCAGGTGGTTCCGATGACACTCAGAGGAGTCGTACAGGAAGGTTAGATGCCAGGGTTGAGTTTCTGCCTGCTCGCTTTCTCCTCACTGGCTTGCTTAATAGCCATAGTTTGCATCACTCGGAATCACTCACAGGAGCTATCGACAACCAAACTCTTCTCACACAGGTGAGTTTGTTTTGTTTTATTCAAGGCTGATAACTCATAAAAAAAATTACAACACAGCAACACTTTTCGGCTCTACCCAGTGGTGAGTTCGTTTGTGTTTTCAAGCTTGAGCAACGAGCTAAAATCCTGTACAACACGAATCTTTGGTACGGTTTCTCCCCAGTGTGAGTTCGTTTGTGACTTTCCAAGTTTGATAACGAATTAAAATCTTACATACAAACAGACATTTGTACGTTTTCTCCCCAGTGTGTGAGTTCGTTTGTTGTCTATTCAGGGTCGAAAGTACGAAAATCCTTAGACAACAACATCAGAAATTTTGTAGGTTTCTCCCCAGTGTGACGTAGTTTGTGGATTCCAAGCTGTGAAAATGACAGAAATCTTAGACACACGAACATTTGTACGGTTTCTCCCCAGTGGAAGTTAGTTTGGTGTCTTCAAGTGTGATAACCAACGACTAAATCCCTTAAGCAACACACAAACATTTGTGACGTTCTCAACGGTGTTGAATCTAGTTTGTGCTTTAAAGGTTGATAACTACTAAAATACGTTACAACACAAGAACATTTGACGGTTTTCCCAGTGGTGATGTTTCGTTGTGTCTATCAAGTGTGACAACCGACGAAACGCGTAGAACACCACAAGAACATTTGGTAAGAGATTCTCCCCAGGGTGAACTCGTTGTTGTATTTTCAAGGTTGAAAAATAACAAAATCCTGAAACACAACAGAACCTTGTACCGGTCTCCCAGTGTTGAGTTCGTTTGTTTGTTGGCCCGTGTGGTTGGAATGCTGATTGAAATGATCTTCTTTTGTTGAAGAACTGTGCAGAGTTGGGAAAAGAAACGGATTTCATTTGTTTCTCTGCAAAGAGAAGTGAACCACATCACTAATTTCGTTCATGAATGTGTTCACTTGCAAAGAATTGTGGGGATCATAATCATTTGTCAGGTTAATTCAATTTCGACTTCTCTTTTTAAGGGAAAGAGAAATCGATGTTGCTGGTTAACACGTCTGACGATTGCAATAACACCAGCAAGATGAACTCAGATGACGGGGTGAAAAATAACAACAAGAAAATTACCCCCGTGCGGAGTGCCGGTCATCTCTGCGAGAATTAATACAACAATTCTCAATGTTCAGTTATGACTGAAGACTATGCGGCAGTTCTACCTGCGCAGTTACTCGAACTGTGCAGTTTGGTTACAGATGATCGGCATTTTTTGGCGCGCGTGCACGGAAATATATTTTGAAAATAAATGCCGACGTTTACATTTCGGGGTTTTTGAAACTTTTTGCACTTCGGCGGAAAATGTATAAATATATAATATACAAGGTCAGCTGCTATGCAATGAACACCATTCACTAACTTTACATGCCCATTAGAGGATATTAGCTCCTGAAGGTAATGGCAGTTTTTGCAAACTTTGGGAGTCACGTGACGCGAAAACGAAGCGAAATTCGAAATCCCAGTCTCGAACCAAATTTAGATGTTGTCATGATTCATATGCCACAATCAAATTCAAGATTTCTTGAGAAATGTAGGAGGAGATGAATTTTGAAAATCATCATTTTCGCATTTTTTTGCCACTTTTGAAGTCACGTGACACGAAAACGAAAGCGAATCTCGAAAATCCGGCCGAACCAATTTATATATTTCTCCCATAGATTCATATGCCACAATCAAATGCAAATTGCTTGAAAATGTGGAGATAGATTTTGAAATCGTCATTTTCGCTGAAATCGTATTTTCCGCATTTTTTGGCCAACTTTGAAGTCAACGTGAACGAAAACGAAAGCGAATTCGAAAATCGGCCCGTATCAAAATTTAGTCTTGTCCATAGATTCATTTGCCAAATCAAATTAAGATCGTTTGTAGAATGGCGGGGAGCTAGAATTTTGAAAATCGTCATTTTCGCAACTTCAAAGGCTCGTGGACCTTGACCTTCGGTGACCTTGAAAGTATACATCGTGTAACGTTCATCGACCTCTATCAGGAATCCTAATGACCAGATCTCCGCTTCAACTTCATTGTGAACGGACGGACGGACGGACGGACGGACGGACGGGATCGAAGGAATCGACACCCATATTATTAGGTCATGCTCGAAGAGTGACTAAAAAGAGAATCAGAGATGCAGACACACCAGGGATTGTTTTGAGTGGTGTACTCTGTGTGGTGGTTTGTGTACTGGTGTGTTATGGTAATTAAAAAAAGAGACGTCAATTACACACTGCACCACTTTTATAACTCTCGGCAGTTTTGTGACCGGGTACCAAGACGTCCCGCTTTGATGCAACCCCGCTTTGACAGACACGTGACTCTGCCAATGACATTATTTTCCATTATTATTCATTATTTCAATTGACTTTAGAATGGGATTCAAATAAATTAATTCATATGGAAGACCAAACAGGTCGAGTCCTGGCATTGGAGAAATCAAGAAGGAACCGGAAACAGCAAAAAGCAACATGGTATCAGGAGGAACCTGGATAGGAGATTCACTTTCGCTGCTCCTCCTCTCCCATCACATCAGGAACAGCCAGTGAACCTTATTTTTAAAAATTTTTTTAAAAAACAACAACAAAAAACTAAGAAAAAAATTAAATAAATCTACGCTGCAGACATGTGGTGGGGGGGTTCATCAGTGGAATTTAAAACTCACATTCCATACGACTAGATATAAATGTGAAGTTGCGGCTTCTCCCAGATACAATAAAGTGTTCAGGTTAATTCAATGTTGGGGAAAGTTAGAATGACAAAGCGGTTTCAGGGAAACCATATTTAAATTTTCTCTTCAATCACTATGGCTGTCAAACCATGTAGACCGATCAATTATGATTAACCAAACTTGTACACCTCACTGACTTCGTGGGAACATTATTGTGAACTTTCCTCCGATTGATGTGACCAGCTCGTTCGGAGAAGATATGTTTGAAGGCTCTTAGGGTAAATACCACATGTCTGGCCAAACAAGTGACCTATGACGTCATAATTATGATTAAAACATTTGCATGAGTAGTCGCACCGAAGGTGAAAATTTCGTCTCAATCCGAAAGCGGTTGCGGAGAAAAGCACGAAAGTTCTATGCGGACAAACGACAGACAGACTAGAGACGACAAACCAAACGGACCCAAACACAATACCCCTCTCCTTGGCGAAGGTTAAATATCTTGTGATGACGATTACGATGATGTTGAATCTGAGTGAGATAATCTAAATTAAAAAACTTTAATTTAATGCACTTTAAATACAAGGTTCAACTAAAGCTCAACACAAGATTTCTGGGATTTATAAAGAAACTGTACTTCAACTGTGCATGGTCATCTATTCAATGTGACCCAGAAGACCCGAAGACCATAAAGACCAAATTAAAACCAATATTCAACAAGATAACACCTGTAATGGAAGAAGGGGGACGAAGTCAAAGGGAAAAAATATGAGACACTTGGGTACGGGTGGTGGGTCCCGTGGTGTGGTAGGCCCCATTGTGCTACCGTAGGCCCCGTGGTGTCCTGCCGGGGTATTCTAACGTACGACCCATTTTACCCCCTAGACCCCATCCATAACAATATTGTTGCGCCGGCGGGTCGGGTGAGAGACCACTCGTGGGAAGCTCGTCGATTCCACAGACTCCCGGAATTGGAGGCCGTCGCTCTTGGATAATTCGTGACGCGGCGTCGCTGAACGACGTGGACGCCATTAACATCAACCGCGTGACCGAGGGTCCTCCCTGTCTAGAAATCAGTCACCATCATTAACCACGCGTTCTTAACCACCGGAACCACGCCCTCGGGACGCCTTGTCCGACCGGATCACTGCTCCGGATCGGATCACCTTTGATGCAACCGAGCGGACGCTGCAAGGACGTATCGGCGAGAAGTGAACAAATTGTTGGAATAAGCCCGGCTGAACTTAGGATCCGAACTATGCTGGACACTGGAGGAAAAGACAAAGGCGAGCTGGGAACGATTTCTTCAATATATTATTTCACATAAGCGAGGAAAAGCATGTGTCCACAACAAAAGGTTTTATTGGGGATGTAATGCAGGGAAAAATGAGAGAGGTGTGGTGCGACAATTAACAAGCAACTTACAAAAGCGAACACAGTGCAAGACGTTGACGCGGAGATTAAATACAAGCAATAACATCACAACTGGAAGATTTCATACAGGCTTATCTAACGGATCAGGCGCCAACCACAACTCAGACACACACTCAGACAAAATAAACGCCAATGAAAAGGCAAAGGAACTTTTGCAGCCAGGGAGGGGAGGGAGTTGAGGTCACAGTTTTTGTAACCTTGAGTGGTTCGGAAAGGGATGCTCCGGGGTGCGGCACCCACAACAGCTGTGCAGCTCGGTCCACAGCCGCACGTGTGTCATTATGTCGCATCAGGAGTTGAAGTGGAGGGAGAGCGGAGTCTCAAAATGGCGAGAGGGTTTGAGCAGTAGGGCAGGACCAGCCAAGAGGCTTGGTTGGAGGGTCGTTTGGGTGGGGACCAGTAGGTTGGCCGTCGAGGTGACACGAAAGCAGAGCCAAGCGGCGGAACACCTTCGCAACACTAAATTCAATTCCCTTTCGACTTTCTCCTTCACAACGGCCCCCCCCCCCCCTTCCCCCCACACCAACAACAACCTCCATTCAACGAGATACCTTCGCAACCAATAACTTCGACCCGACTTCTTACTTTCCATCCACCCAACTCTGAGATGCTAGTTACTTTAAGACCGACGTCATCGTCCCGATCCCGAACACCCATGAACCGGTCCTTCATGTGGTCCGCCTTTCTGGGCGGGTTTCGGCATAGACGCTAGTTTTGTCCGCCCACGCCGCGCGTGTCCTGGTTTGGGAGGTGGATGTCGATGGGCTTCCATAGCGAACGTCGGGATTTTGTCTCAGAAAACGAGACTCCGGATACAGCGGTAAGACGGTGGTAAAACGCTGTGGCCAGCGAAACGAGGGTAGCGAAAGACGATTTCGATCTCAGAAAATAAAAGGAGGGAATAAAACAGAAAGGGGAAGAATGATCGAATAACCTAACTATAGCCCATCGCAACGCACCCCGGGTCCTTCCCCACTACATCAAGGAAGGGATTATCAACACGTATATTAATGGAATAACTGACTCGGCGACAACTCTCTGTTGTATGCAAACGGTTCGAGAACCGAACAACATTAAAGCATGCCATATTCACCCCATCATCCACCAAATTATCCTGTTATTCCCAATGGCCCACAACTCCCTCCAAACGGTTAACCCTCCTTCTCTTGTACTTAAAGACTGCCTAAACCTTGATGTTGACTTCTGGCCACGTCCTTTTCATATTCCCTTTGTTTGCAGAGTTATTTAGCTCCTCTTCTTTTCTTTTTTTTTTCTCTTTTCTTTTTTGGTTGTTTTTCCTTACTTATGTGTCCTTACTTATGCCTTCCATGTGTTGCTTTTCATCACACTTGGTCTGTGTGTGTATGAAACACTTCAAAAATATTTTATTTACCTTTTTAACACCTGTTTTCCTTGTTCACTGTTGTTTTAGTGTGTGCTTGAGTATTGTCATGGATGCCCAACTCCTCCACCCACAGAGAGAAGCCCATTTACCATTTGCGGAGAGTTGGTGTTACACACAGGTATGCCACGTGAGTTTCACCTGCGTGGCTGATTTTTTGTTTAGCTGGCCGAATTTTTAGCTCACCTGGAACAAAGTTTCATCAAACTTCAGTGGGAGGTGATCCGCAACCCGCCAGACAGGGCAGACCTTGCCCGATCTGCGGACCACGTGTTTGACCTCTCCAAGGAGGCCTTCCATGGCAAGCGCAAAGCTCTTAGTTGTCACGTGACTTTAAGAAGGTCAAAATGTGTGGACAGTAAATTCCTTCAGAAATCTTCTCCAGACCTCCAGCGACGGCCTCCAATTCCGGGAGTCTGGGTGGGAATCGACGTCGCTTCCCCACTAGTGGTCTTCTCACCGACCCCGCCGGCACGCAACAAAATTCTTATGGATGGGGTCTCGGGGTAAAATGGGGCATACATTAGAATACCCGGCAGCATACTACGGGTCTATGGCAGCACAACAAGGGCTAGACATCACAATGGGCTACCACGCGTACCCGTGTTTCATATTTTTCCCCTTTGACTTGGTCCCCCCCCTGCCTCCATTACAGTGTTATCTTGTTGAATATCACCACCTAGTGGATGACATACAACACACTGGACACGTATCTCGGCAGTCACCTCAGACCGGAGGATGCCGGGACGTGCAACATGGCTTCCTTGAATGAACACTGGGTCCATGTCCTTCATTATAAGCCTCTCTGTTCTGCGAAGACCGAACAGGGAATTTTTACACCTGATGGGATTTCACTTGTGATTCTCAAATTAATACCACTTCTTCTTCTTCTTCTGGCTCTACTTCTTCTTCCTCTTCTTCTTCATCTTCTGCCCACTCAATCATTACTTGCTCATTATTCTCCCATTCAAGACAATCAACCATCCTCTACCCTCCCCCACTATTTATTCCGTTCTATTCTTCCACATCCCGATCTTAAAGAGGACACATTAAGAGAGCCGAATCTTGTGGAAATATAAATAGGACCGCACGTTAAACAGCGAATGTTAACAGCGAATGTTAAGCGTTGTGCGGTGTATAAACACGATTGTATTTTATTTCTATCTTGTGAATGTTTAAACGTTGTGCGGTTTATAAACACGATTGGGTTTGATTTCTATCTTGTGAATGTTGAACGTGTGGGACAGTGTTTATCTCTCTGTCTATCTGTGCAGAGTCACGTATAGTGAGGACACAATAATAGATAAATATGAGATTCCAGACTCGGCGCATAACAAAGCATCGTTTTCTGGTAACCGGAAGTGATGTAATACCGACGGTGTTGATTCCACCACGTGACCAGAGACTGGATCTCCACTTGATATTCTTGTGATTCGGTTTTAGCTTCTGAGTTGTAATATTAATCTCATCATTTTAATGATAATTTTAACGGTTTGGTCGTTTTTCTCGTGACACGATCAATTAATTAGTTTTCCTCATTGCTTCGTCGGTCACGTGACTGGAGCGGCGGCGAATCTGCGGTGAGAAACCGCGATTCGATGACTTTCGTGATCATGGTTTTATTTTGCCGGAATATTTCAGCCTCCGCAGTCACGTGTTCAGTGGCCTCGAGTGAGGACGATGCGCGATGATCCGAGAACTCTGTGTGGAAAATCACAAAGAGAACACCCTGGATCCACGAGCGGCTTCGAGATGGAGGACACACGGTCGATCCGAGAGTCCGTCCCTCACACAGCGGGTCCATGGTCGGTTCACCCGAGGATGAGGAGCCCGGACCCGGAACGTGACGTTCACTCCGAACCGACATCTTGTTCTTCTGAAAGTTTCGTTTTAATTTAACGGATTTGTTTGTGTTTCAGATCCTGCTTGTGAAAGTGAAGGTCGAGTCCGAGTTCGTGCGATGATTCGTTCCTCTCGTACGAAGGTTGGAACCAAACTATTCTTCATGTTCACACAGTAGTTTATTGTTTATAATGATAATTATAATAACAACAAGGAGATGTCTGTGATCGCCAAATGTTTGTTTAGACCGCCGTTCGACCTTGACCATCAACATTCAGGGACAAAGTGTAAATTAAGAAAAAATAGATTAACAAACACAAACAGAGAACCGGACAGTGTAAGAAGTGGTTTATAATGATTTGTAAAGAGAACGTACACACAAAGCGTGTGACGATGTAGAAATCCTTGTGTCACGAACATAAACCGCCTCCTCGTCAGTCACTTGTCACAGGTACGAACAGGTGTCACAGTCATTCTGGGAAACAAGAGAAGAAGAGTCGGCGGTTCACATGGGTCCAAATAAGGGGGGGAGAGTGGAATGTGCAATGGAAACTGTTTTGAGAGTTGCGAAGGGAGAATGTGTGTGGTGTTCGATTAATTGGTGTGAGTGAGGTTGACAATCAGTGAGCCCTGAGGAGCGACGTTGGTGCTTTGTGTGATTGTTCGTGCGTCCAGATGGGAATGAGGTGGAACGGAGATAGAGGAGAAGGTTTGTGTAAGTCAGTGTGTTTGGATGACGTGACCAGGAACTCTCTGCTGGATCTGTCCTCCTGCCTGGTGTTGGACTTCGCTCACTTGTGCTTGTTCTCCAGACACCAGCCCGTGTGGTCTCTCCATTCCCAGGTGTACTTTTTCCTGGACTCTGGTTCACACTTTTAGAAGCGCCATGCTGCTTTCCACCAGACACGCGCCTCTTCTCATTTTTCCCTTCTCTAAATATCACTTGAACCTCATTTGAACCTCCTCATTCACACACACTAGACACCCATTCCCTCCCTTTTCCCCCACCGAAGCGACTGGGTTCACGTGGTCCGTCGACTGCTCCAGGTATACTAAAGACTGCAATCACCTCGAGCTGTCTTTATCTTTCTTGCTGTTTCAAATTTCCTCGGGTGTGTGTCTGATGGCACCTGTCATGTTAGTGTAAGTTAAGAATGTGTAAGTTATCTGTATCGGTGAGCTCCACACTCTGTCCTCTTGTAAATACTTGCATTTATTTTGCCTCACCCCAAGAATCCATGCTGTAGAAATTGCTCTTGTATTGAAACCTTTTATTATTGTGCCACATGCCCTTTCCTCACCATAATTATCAATAAACCTGCTTTAATGATAAATGTACCCAGCTCGTTCTGTCTTTTTCTATTGGTTCGGCGGAGTCCACACACACGTTCTCCTGGAGGTTCTGCACCAATAATTTGCTCTTATTAGCGTGGTGTACTTGGCAGCTCCGCTAGGCTGTACCTGATACGTTAAGTCAACACAAGTATGCATCGAGGGCACGGAAGTGGCTTGGTGCGGTCAATCCACCGGAAACGGAAACACGTGAAGTATTGTGAAATGGTTGTAACCCTGCAAGGATTGGCAGTACCAATCAGCGTTCGTGTTTGCTCGCAACTTGTCTGCACGTAGAGTTCATCGGTACCCGGCG
>JAXMNL010000346.1:50906-64064 GCA_035128595.1 Eptatretus atami | reverse complement strand
CCACCAAACAAGATTGTGCCAAAAAGAGCCGGCATCTTGGAGCATGCAACTCTACTCCGACTGTCTTGCAAATCAGTAAAAAAAATATATATATATATATATATATATATATATTATATATTATATATTATATATATATATATTATATATACACACTATCTCTCAAAATAGAGGAATAGTGGAAGAATGGATGTCATTCTGGTAACCTTGTGAAATGCACTAATCACCGAGGTTACAAAACTAGAGATTATGAAAACCTCACCGCCACGCAAGTCATGAGAAAGAGGACGTGCATGGCAAGGGTGCTTGTCAAAACTCTTGCCCTTTCTCGTTTCTCGCATTGAATCTATATTTTTACGATCCTCCATCTGCAATCAAAAAGGAGGGCGGTCTGTGCGTGCCTGCGTCCGTCCGTTACATTGAGCCAAACTGCACATTGGACGGCAGATGAAACGGCTAACAGCCTGGATGTGCAGCCTTTGAGCACAGCCAAGCTCCCTTGTGGGCTACCCTCTTACCTGTTATCCCCTCCCCCCCGCCCATTCTGGGTTATCATTACCTTTCAGCAACGGGTGTGCTGCCATCGAGGCGTAAGAAGCGGAGATGTAGATTCGAGAGCAAACATTCTAGATGTCAGAGCCAGGTCCTTTTAAACTCTAATTCAGTTGGATGAGTCAACTGAACGTCCTCTCCAGTTGTACTAATTCATCACATTAGTGACGGTATGTCAATGATGGTGCCTCGTGAAGAAGACATTTCCTGTTTGGTAAAGATCTGCCAAAAAACACAACTTGCCAAAGGATGCGATGGCAGCTGGAAAGACTTCTTGCCAACATGTTGATTAAAGCATATCAAAGTCATTGGCTGTGTGCCCACTGGCCCTCTGCCACTGCCCAATGCCTTGGAAATAATCTGGATTTTCTCGCATTGATGAAAAAGAGATTCCAGACTTACAAGTTAGCCCATTTGTTTTCTTCATCTGCATGCTTTGGCCATTCAAAAATATTGCCCTCCAAATTGTAAGAAAGTCCCCATTGATACTTGTGTGAAGATCATCAACTGGCATCAGGGAGAGAGCTTTGAACCATCGCATCTCAAATCAATTTTCGTGAGGGTCGAGTACGCCTGGCCCTTCGGCATATGGTAGAGATCGTCGCAGCTTTTGTGCTTTTCCACGACACGAAGTCGTTGGTTGTCACTTGAAGCGACCCCAAAGCTTTCAATCCCGCTTCTTTGACACTGCGGGGGAAAAGGAAATCTAAGTTTCCTGCTAGAGCAGATAGAATGACGATCTGGTATGGGCATATCCGGACATCACAGGAATTCGCCCAAATGTGTTGGCTTACTTAGCACTGACATTTTGCGACTCGTTATGAAATGACCTGAGTTGTATTTCTCTTCAAGGAAAAGCGAATTAAAACATATTGAAGGCCTTGGAAAAGGTTCACCTCCTTCAACGAAAAAGTTACATCATTACCAAGGCGTGCATCGAAGGATGCGAAAAGAGGCCAGTTCAAATTTTCCTGTCACCAGAAGAGATTTGGTTGATGCAGTTGGATCCATTAAACTCCACTTCTACTGTGCGTGAAGAAATTGCTGGCCTCATTTGGAAATCTGCTGTCAGAATCGTTTGATGGATTAGGTTTGCCCGGCGGAGACCTGAAAATTTCAGAAGAATGGATCAGAATTCCAATATTCCTATAATTTTGGAAGGGAAAATGTCAGATGTGAAGAGCTGAAGTGGAAGATCTATTGATTTGCCGGACAAATCGAACTCTTGAAATGCCAATTTGAAGCCAAGACTTTGAGGAGTTGCGTGTGCAGCACAGGATATGCTTCCCAAGACTTGCGTGCGAAAAGCACTCGTGTTCCTCATTCTATTTGCAACAACATACTTGTTGAATGTGGATTCAGTGTCTCTTTGTCAGTATGACGACAAAAAAAAAGAAAGTTCCACGTTTACAAAATCGTGAATGAGAAGCAGGAGCAAAGGAATTCTTGAATTTATGCTTCACAATTGGACTTGATTTTACTGTTCATCAATTTTTTTCTGAATAAATTAGAACTAATTGCTCAATTTATACTTGCCATTTATGCACTGAGTTAAAAGCCTTATTTTTAATGTTAATTGTTCACCCGCAGTATTGTATGACGTATGTCGTTCAATTTGTGGCTTCAAAAATTATAAATTTGACTTCTCATCTTCAAATGATATCACTTTGCTTAGGGGTGCCCGAACATTAATCGAACATTTTCCTCGGGGTGTGGGGCATAGAAAAGGTTCGGACCCACTGCATTAAACCAACACCAGCATACACACTTAATGTGCAATATGCCAAATTAATACAAAAAAAAAATTCAACCACAAGTACCATCCATCCATTGGCCCACCATAACTCTGTGCCCAGAGCATTGGTTTGCCTGCCCTTAAGCAGTCTCCTGACTCATGGGCCACAATCCTGGACAGGCCACCACTCGAACACAGGACACCAGCATGCTGGCACTTATTTTTCTACCTCAGAAGATAACAGGCAGAATCAACCACACCTGGTATTAATTCAACAGCTGAGTGGGGATTCAAACTCGGGATCCGAGGATCCCAAGCCCACCACCCCAAACATCTAACAACCAACACCAAGCCCATAACACAAGACATGAGCTCTATATTTTCAATTCCCTGGTTATCATCCAACAATCACTATCTTCTGGCTTCTGTCTGAGGATAATCAAAAAGGGCTCCTCACCTTTTAATTCGTTGCAGGTACACAGGGTCCTCGTTCCTTCAACCAGTCAGCGGTTCACCTCTCTCCTGTGGCCTCACCGTTTCACCTACTTGTTCCTTCGGCGTTTGCATTCCCTGCCGCGACTTACGCCAATACTGTCGTGGAAATTTATTTCCTCAAGCGCAATACGCTAACGGTGGAATAAAACTCCTTAGCCGTTAAAAATTCAGATCTCACTTGATTGCGAGGATTGCAAAAGAAAAAACAGACACAAGTTATAGCTGCTAAACTGGTGTCTTGTCCAAGAAAACTTAAATTATTAAAAAAACAAACTTTACAGCCACACAGGTGGTCTCGTGGGATAGACATCTTCGAGCCCCTGAATGCGACAAGGACTTTGTCACGTTGAATGTTTACCCTGCCGCTTACATGCCTTACTATTTTTGGGGGGTTTCATTTACCAGTTGTTATTTTAACGAAAAAAGGACAATTTTTGGTATTGGGAGTTACATGAATATTAATGACATGCCATGAACGAACCGGAACTGACGAGGGGAACCGAGAATGCGTCAGAGAGCCTGTGGAGTTAGTGCAGCCAGGAGACCCCGTTAAAAACGTTGAGCTGAAGAACCTCATGTGGGCTTGACTTTGCTCCACAACACACACGACGTCTGAAAAAGCCCCGAACTTATAACACAAGAAGTTATACCATATTGCATCGCCCGTCGCATTTCCCGCCTAAAATCTTGACTTCCTCTTCTTTCAACGCTTCGTTATGAACACATCTTCACATAACATGAAAACCATACCCTGCTGTGTAGAGACCCTCATTAAATTAACCACTTGGCTTTATAAGCTGTTAAGAAAGCCGTGATGTCTTTTCAATACACTTTTGAGGTGTATATAGAGTATTTGATGGGCCAGTTTGTTTGGCTGTTCTTCCAAACATACAGACAAAATGGAATTTATTTTTTAAGCTGGCTTCGTTTTTCCGTTTCTTACACCTCGTTTTCAACATCACGTTAATTGGACTGGTAAATTTTTTTTTTTCAAAACCACACGAAGAAAAAAATAAACTAACACCACATTCCTGTAAGTATTATTTGCCGGTTCTCGGAACCGCCATGATCCAACAGATAGTGGTCCAAGACAGTTATTCCATGAATACACGCTGTAGATATCCCTTCCCTTTGCTCTCACGGGCAACAGGGGCGTGCCGTTTGCGATGCATCTCATAGCTCGGTTTGCTACATCATTTTTCTCCATTTCATTAACATCTTCTTTTCTGATTTATTCCTGAGGTAAATCTGAGCCACGTGCGCCTTCGCTGCTGACACGGGGGCCGCGCTGATGAGATGGAGGCGAGCGCGTCAGCCGCCGCTGCCCGAAGGAAACGATGCTTACGCGAGCATTAACAGCGCAGTGCCCCCGTTCCCAAGCGAGCCCCTCAACCCAACATGCTGCCGGCGAGTCATACAGCTGCCACTTGCAGTGCCGGGATTATCGACTCGAGCTTTCCGAATGATCTGGGCGAAAGATGGGTCATAACAAGTATAAGAATGAATACTCTTAAGAGGCCTGCACAGCCCTCTGTTTTTTCACACACACAGGAAACATAGCAGCACGGACCAAGCCAGAGTGTGATCCTAGTTCGAGACAAGGCATACGAGGGCGTGTTCCCGGCTAATTAAATCACGTGATTAATTAGGTAAACCCGTTTAACCCATAGACGGGAGGACCCTTAGGTCATCCGGTTGAGTTTATTGGCGTCCACGGTCGGTTGCAGAATGCAGGTGCATGGCGGTTGAGCCTGCCAGAGCGAGTCTGGAAGAGGTGAAAGCCATAATGGCGGCACCACGTGGCGGAGCGACCGAACCGACCAGGAGTGAAAAATGTGTCCGTGCCCGCAATGGAGACGGGTAGGTCGGATGAGAGTGACGCCACCACATTAAGGGAGGAAATAACAAGAAGGGGCAACGCGAAAAAATTCAAAGAACAACGGAAATGAAAACAGAGACATGGGGATTAGAAGAAGTAGTAGGAGAAACTACATGAAAGTAAAACGAGCACACACAGTAGAGATAGGAATGACAATGGGCGAGCTTGGTGGATGTGTTGAGACCCAGTTTGAGCATCAGGTTTAACCTCCCTCAGGAACAGAGGAGACGCCGTATATGCCCTCCCCGACGAAGTTGGATTGCGACCAGGTTGAGTTCCGGTCGGACCGAGCGAGTGCATGATGTGGAGGGGTCCATGCAGAGTTTTGGGTGCGGGGGGGGGGGTGGTAGAGAAGATCCCGCGCGACCCATTGGTTAACACGAATCCCCGATGTGATTTGTCCCGGAGTGTCGTGAGTGGTGCGGTGTGTTGAAACGTGCGCAGTCAGTCTGTTGGAGTACATGTGGCTGTGCGTGAGTGCCGCTGCCATGAGAATGGATGACGGACCCGATCCAGACGGGAGACTGAATGGCGAGCCCTGGAGGCTGCAAAAGGTACAATTTTGGCAACCGTGCCGGTCCGCCGGACGGCGCGTGTACGGGGTTCCATGCGCACATTGTCGCGCGCCCGCACGCGAGCAGTCTGCGCGATCGCAATCCGGGCAAAAGAACGCTCCACGTTTGGACACAAGCCGCGCCGTGCTGGACGTCGAAAATGGAGCGAGGTTGTCGTGAATTTGGAGGGAACGGCATGTGTTAAGCTCCACGTGCTGCGTGCCGCGTGTTCTGTTAGCAGAACGCCACGGAGCAGGGTTTGGAGATGATACGCTCGGCTGCGTCTGTACGGCAAGCCGTGCCAGTTTCGGTGTGCGAGAGTAGACGTCTCGGCACGGACCTCGCGTGCGCGAGCTATGGCGAGCGGCGCATAGACGTGTTGGCTCGCATGGCGCGAGACCCCTCGAAGGGCGAGTGCTGTTGTTGCCGATGCCCGCAGGGCGACGAACAAAGGCCCGATTATCGCGCCATCGGAGGGACGAAGCGAGTGAGCCGTAGACCGCCGCCTTGGCGGTGCAAGAAAAAACAAAAAAGCCTCGCTCCAAGTTACACGGCCCCAGCCAGGATGCGCGCAAGCTCCTTCTTGGGCAAGGGACATTTTAGTTAGCGGGATGCGGTTTAGCATTAGATAGACCTGGCCTCATCGCGGGCATGAGCGTCCTCCATGACCAGCCCGTGGACTAGTTCGTGCGGAAAGCTAATTTAATTTAGAATGGATTTAGGCGCAACAATGGACGGACATGAATTTGTAGTGGGGACGTAGCTTGCTACGTAGATTAAAGGAACTGTGCATTTGGTAAGGGACGACGAACGGGAGCACGAGATAGTGGAGAACATACGTAGAGTGTGCGATGAATGGAAAAATTGAGAAGAAGCATGTGAGTTGAATGTGGGTCAGCGGGCCCAAGTGTGTGAGTTGCGATGTGAATGTGGAATGCATGGTGCGAAATGCAATGTTGTTGGGAGGGAGTGAATCCCACTCCAAGTGACCTCGGGGTCAGTTAATGTAGTAGTTTTAGTGGCGTTAGTTAAATGTACCAAAAGGAGGTCGTTCTGTGTCTGTAGGTGTATGAAGGCACGAAACCATTTGGAGGGGTGCCAAGAGTTCCAATGACCGCTGGGAGCGTGGCTGTTGTAATGAGCGTAATGAGTAGAGGGACCCCGGGCACGGACTAGTCGGCCAGAGTAGGCCAAGGGTCTAAGGACCGGGATAGCTGTAGATGGGCTACGGGCGGACCCTCGGAAAGTTGGACCCAGCGGCCCCACCAAAATGCCACGTGCGGGCATTGGAAGGGGTGGGCAATGCCAGAAGGGCCAACCCCCCGCGCTTTCATATGGGAGCAGGTAGCTCGGAGACAGCCTCAGGCCCGGGAGATGCCGTTTTTAGTTTGAGTCCGGCAAGGAGGAAAATCCCTGCCAAGGGAGCACGCTGCCCCAGCCCAGAAATTGTCCAAGGGCACGAGTGAAAATTGTGGGCAGCCCAAATTAATAGCGCGACACCAACACAGGCGACGGGAATCATGTGCGGTTATTAGAACCTATAGTTTTTTAAAGAGCCCAACCGTATGAAAAGCCCCGGGGTAGTTTAAAGTTAATAAATGCCAGTTCTGTTAAGTAGAATTGTTAACGCTGCTTCGCTCATTGTAATTGACCTGCATATTCGGATAACTCTGCTCTGTGTCTCCCTTCCCGATTTATTGCCTAAATAAAACCCCGGTGGTGTTAAAATATACCAGCCTCGTTTTCTGTCGTTCTACCAATGACCCAGCACGGTGCGGGCCTTGAGAGTTAGGGAGGTCGTTTTGCCTGCCGTAAATTGCTATTTAGGGTTCGCTGCGCCGGCTTTGGTAATTCGCTCGGGTTACCCGGATCCGGAGTCGGTAACAGCCGACCGAGGGTGTGCGGCTTCCCAGCGTAAGTTAGCGGTGTGCCGGTTACTTAGGGTAAATTGGAATGAGACAATTAACCCTTCACAACACGCTGTCAAAATATTGGCGTCCACGCCGATCCACTAAGGCGACCCGTGACCTTCAGAGTTATCCGAAGGTTACGACCTTCAATTCGGTTCAGTGGGAGACGGCCCCCAACTGCTCCATCTAGCGGTCGTCCTCGCACCGAACCCGGTACCACAACAATATTATCGGTATCCGGTTTGACATCCGAAAGAAATGACTCTTTTATTGAAACGTTGTAAATTATGTGGATCTTATCCTGCCGGAGATTGGTGCAGAGCGCTCGTTTGTGTTTTATAATTTATGAATTGCCCTGAGAAAAATGATGCTTTAAACTCCCTATTTAGGTGCACCGTGGGAAACAATGTGATCCTATAAGTTTTTGGTGATTACCTTGGGAGCTCAGAGGAGTAGGGTTCAAACAAACAAACCATTTCGCCCTTATATATATGGGAATATATGTCAACCTCTGTGCTCATTTTTTTTTCTTTTCAGAATGCCGGTCATTATATACGACCAACATTGCTCGGGGACACCCGCAGCCCCCAGTGAACGCCGACACTACCTTTTCGCCCTGTCCTGCCCATCCTGCTTCTTTGATGGTGTCATGCCCACAGCCCCACGGAGTGGATTTTCTGCACGGAGTAGTGTCTCTTCAGCCGCTCGTGACAGTTTGGTGCAACCCAGCTGGGACCTTTCCTACACCTACACCCCCACAAGTCAATGGCACACGTGGCAGGGGCTTAGACCCAACAGTAACGGGACAGGCGCCAGGATGCGGCCAGGAGCGGCTGCAAGTTTGTCATGACCCGTGAGTCCGTCGGGGACTCCTCCCAACATCCACGAGATGGTTCCTTCTCGCCGAAATCAAACGCCTACCAGGGGATCAGCTGCCAGGGCTGCCGTCATGCCCTCCAAATGCAAGGTCTGATGCGCGATAATGGACAATCACGTGAGAGGCAGTCTTCAGTCCCCGTCCACCCTTGGCCATTTCCACTGCCGTGGACCGTCCCACATCTCTGCTGCCGTGTTCGTCACGCCTCAGGGGCCGTTGTCCGTACAGTATGAACTACGTGCCGCTCTCAGCACACCACATCCAGCACCGTACTAGACGGTGCGAGACCGCGTCTCAGCTGCAAGCCAAGGCAGCGACATCTTGGACGTCACAAAAACGGCAGGCTCGCGCAATGAGCCATCCACTCTCCGGGTGACAAATTGTTTTTCTTTGCGGTAGGATTGCGACTCATTGGAGTGCCTCTTCGGGCGACACGAGACCGTCCATCTCGCGTTTGGACCCCTGATGCCTGCAACACGGAGCCTCATGAGATCACGAAACGCGTGACGTTCAGGACACACACGGCGATGTTGGTAGACACGACTTGCAGCTGCCTGCGGCAGTTGGGGGCATGGAATGGTCTTCATGCTCATCCTCCAGGCTGTGGATACGGTCGAGAGACGTGTTCGCAAATGGGTTTAAACAGCCGTTCGTCGTCCCCTCCTCACTTGTCACACCACAATCGGTTCAACACTAAATGCATGACCACACAGCCCTCCTCAAGCAAGACCTAATATTATCTATGCCCCTCATAGTTCACACGGGCTCGGGAGAAGGTCCAGAGCATAACCAAGATGCACGTGGAAGGTCACATGAGGAGCATGATCGGCGATTTGCAGCCTCCCCGAGGTGGTTTTCCATGTCAAAAACTCAGGGTCGCACGGCCGCAAATGTCCCTCTGAAGAACGATCAATCATGGTCTGTGAAAAGGCACGTTTTAGGTACCTCAACCACCACATTGCCGAAGTGTGTTGCGCGGGAGTGGGGTGTGGGGGCAGACTTCGTGCTAATGACCAAAGCAGATTATGAGTCACCAAGCCGCTCTGACAAATTGCTCTTGATGAACTCAACCGGTTCTTCGGACATAACGCGTTTATTTGCGGGATCCGCAGTGACGTTCACACTGCGTCACGTTATGGCGTCACTTCCTGGATTCCTCTGGTGGAACCACGTTGGGGCTGCAATTGTGCCGACAACAATTGTGTGTCCACAGATCAGATACATGACGGCATTGGTGTAAGCGGAATAACCTACGCGTCAAGTGAAACAGTTTCACGTATTTTGATCCCACTTGATAGGCCGGAGTATCGCGACCGAAACCAAACTTTCCAATCGCTTGTTTCTTGTCACCATGACCAACTCATACACACAAGTTTTGTGAAAGTCCATCCACAACTTATTTCAGGATCTCTAAAGGGTGTAACGGGGTTTGCAGGGTCTTAGGCTTCTAAGAGGTCTTTGGGTCGAAGGTCTGGAAGGCTCCAAGGCGTCTTCAAAGTTATTTGGGATATTGAGGTTCGAAAGGCCAGAGGGATCTCTCAGGGTCTAAAAGGGTCTTCGGTTTGAAAGTCTTTCGGGTGTGCTACGGTTTTTTAATGGACTTTATGGTATAAAGGCGGTCTAAAGGGTCTTCGGCGGTTGTCAAAGGGTGTGAAGTGTATTGAAAGGCCCGATAAAAGCGTTTTTCAGGTGTCTTATAGGATCTTAGGTGTACTTAAGGATCCAATAAATTTATACACATACGTTCTGTGTGGACAAACAAACAACCAGACAAAAAAAACAAACAACAATAAGCACGGACGGAGCAGAGCACGATACTTTGGAAAATCCACCCCCTCTCAAAGGTTGCCATGGAATACCTCAAATTGTCCATTTCATTAGGATTAAAATTGACAATCTCATCAAGGCCTCAGGTCAATGTTTTAGGACGGAAAATTGATTTATTTTTCAGATTGAAATTCGATGATTTTTAGAAGTTCGACCTTCAGTTGAACTTTCACCTGTTGACTCAAAAAAGTTTCCCAATTCAGTGACGCAATATGCAAATCTTGTTCAAATTATCAATCGGATGAAAAATGACGATTTTAGAAACTTGACCTCAAGATGACCTTTGACCCAAAAATCAATTGGTTCCAGATGAGACTACCATCTTACAACTTGCTAAAGTTCCATGATGATCGGTTTCGAATTGCTTGACCTGGACGGATGCATTAACAATTAAACAGACAGAGATGATTCAATATATTTAAAATACTCACAGAGCGACACCTGGCCAACACTCGGGAGAGAACATACCTCTCCGCCCAGCGCTGGAACAAGTTACATTTGTCTGCCACTGCATAGACGATCTGCTATCCGACTTGAACCAGAATCGAATCGTCTTGTTATTGTCACCTAAGCAACTCATCCACCGATCTCAACATAACTCATCCACAAGCTTATTTGAAATATTCGATTGATGTGCATCGTTTTGGTCCTCGTCTCTCCATTGGTGATTAATTACTTACGGTCGGTAAAAACATTCCCGGATACCGGATTCGGATCAGATCTTTCACCAAAAGAATCGAATCACACACCGCAACCTGCTTCACCAAACTCGTACCAAAATCCATCCACAACTTCTTACAACCCTGTTCACAGATAAACAAACATGGATGAAAACAAACGTCCGTCCAACCTCCGGGCGATGCCGAGGGGTAACAACGATGTGTGAAGAGGTGGGGAGGAGCACGGATTTCCCCGACACGGTGATCGACGTCATACGCAACGGTGATATCCCTTCCCAGCCATCCCGGATCCCTCTCCATTTAACCGGACCGACCTTGCTGATCCTGAAGTCGCAGAATTGTGCTGCGGTCAGCAACGTTCCATTGTACATCGCTGGTTATTCAAATGGAGGATCCCGGATCTTCAGGGGCTTCCCCGTTGTCCCCCTTCCACTCCATCACAGTTCCTCCAAGGACCGATTCCTTTGATCTGCCGATGTACTCAGGACTTCCTGAGCCTCGACTCGCCAACGAAATGGGTACTCGCCTCATCCCTCCCCTCCTCGAGTAGCGGAACGGGGCCTAAACCCCGTTATTACGTCTCAGGTAAACGAACCTCCCAACATTCCGCTTTCTCTCGTCCCGCATCCCCTTCTTTGAGGTGTTCGTCGTGATCAGAGGCCAGACAGAGGAAGGTGACGGCACAAAACTTTACCGATTGTCCGCAAAAATGCGTGGTGGAAGAGGTGATTGCTGACGAGGATCACGTGGTGCCAAAACAGCGGGCGAGTCACCAAAAGCCGGACTGGATGTTTGGGATTCGGAGCCGACCTTTATCCGGAATCTCTTTGCCCACGGGCGGCAACCATAAATGAATTCAACTGAACGGCGAAAACTCGTCTGGGCTATGAGTTTTTCTACCACAACGGAAAAGTGGGTAAAAGTACCGTTTCCACAGAACTGCCCAACCCCAAAAAACGAACCAGCTCTCTGACTTTCAGCCAACAATGAAAGTTTCCCTGTCGGGGTCGACGTGGTGTCGAGGATTCATGCACGTTTGCCAGCACATTGATGACGAAAATGTTTTTACCTGTGAACTTTGCCTGTTGTTGGTGTTCTTTCGTGGTGGAGATAGTGGTCGAATTTTTGGAATTGCACCTCATTGATCAGACAACTGCCGGAGCGCACCCACATTGCTCCTGACAACACCCACATCTGCTCCCTTACAACACCCAGCATCTGTTCCCTGACAACACCCACATCTGCTCCCTTAGACAACACCCCGACATCTGTCCTTGACAACACCCTCCAATTGGCACCCAGCCGAATTATATGGCCGCCATCTATGCGTTTCTGGATGGCGCCAAACAAATTAGACCTTGTGCGCCTCTGCTGATTATACACTGCCTGGGGTTTCTTCTTTTGCGTCCCTGGTTGTCACCACATCGAGGTATTTCTCACATTGCGTATCTAAAAAAATTTTTTAAGTCTGGGTGAGGCTGAAAATAAATAAACAATTAAAATTTCCGTTAAAATGCCGTTAACGAGTAATCATCACGACTGACTACGACTTACCAACGCGCTACAACATTTATCAAAAGGTGACAACTCCAACATTCCATCGCTCAGGATCCGAGCAAGACTTCAGTGGATAGGAGGAACGAGTCCCTCCTCCTCCCCCCCCCCCCACCTTTGCCACGGCCAGGCCCCCAGGACCTTTTTTCCTGGGTCTGATGCTTGTTCAGACATCCTTGTGGCTTTATAACCTCCGTAGGTCAAGCATTCCAGACATCTTTGACATTCTAGACGATTCTGTGCCCTTCCAACTTTGCGGCATCAATTTTTGGGAAGGCCGTTTCTGTATTCGGTATGCAATGTCCCCAATGTCTTTACAATTCCGCTGGAGTCTGGTGGGAGCCGAGACCAGCTTTCCCGCTCGTGCGTCTTCTCAGCCCGACCCCCGGCACCAGCGCAACAGTATTTAGCTCTATTTTTTAAAAAAATTTTGAAGCCTTGACACGGATTTACATTTCTGTGATGGCCATTGCCCTTCCTGAGTTGACGGTGAGTAGACACGTGTGTCCGCGATCAGAATGGAGCCGAGCGTTCTTAGAAAACCTTCGCTGGAGTTGAACGCATCCGTTGGTCGGTCCGATCGTTTGCATCACGACATTACAATTTCCGCCTGTAAAGCGAAACACAAACGATGTCGTAGTAACCTGTTAACTATTTTGCTCTCGTCTTTCACGTGAAGCTGACAGCTCCCAAGAATCGGACGTGAGGTCAACGACGCTCACAAAAAAAGTGAACGACTCACAAAAACAGTCAAACATTATTCACTCAAGGTTATAAAAAAATTCGTACGTGGTTTCACAAACACAAGAAGGACTTGACTGGCTGACTGCTGGAGCCCGTCCGGTTTTAAAAAGTCGATTAAAGGTCAAATTAAACTTTCCTTCTTCAATTTTGTGTTCACCTGTGCCACTGCTACGTAAACTGCAGGTTTTTTTGTATACGTTAGTCGAGCGCTCGTGGAAGAGCTCGGACATGTGAACGGAATCAGGACGCGAACAGCCAAAACAGACGCAAAAACACGCATCCATGGGTGTACAAAATGACACATAAGGAATCTCAAGGAGGAAAACCTGAACATATTTACGCTGAATAATA
>JAXMNL010000346.1:23133-33964 GCA_035128595.1 Eptatretus atami | reverse complement strand
GCACGTACGGGCACGCAAGAGCGAAGGAACGGCCTGTGTGGTTGTTGTTTCTGGCACGTGGTTTGAAAGTGTTTTTGTGTTTTTATCTTAGGCCGTACGTGCGTGGTCGCGGGACGTACTAGTATCTATAAATGTAACGTTTTTTGGTGAAAGCTGCTCAAGGTGTGTGTATGTGTGTGTGTGTAGAAGAGAGAATGATCGCTGCCGGCAACCAGACTTCAATGTTGCAGGAGTGTCTCCTGTGTGCATGGTTGACTTGGTGATTTATTTAATGGACGTTTATAATTGCAAAGACTACACCGTGGTCCATTACCAACATAGTAATGCTTACCAATTCTTCGACAAGGACCCATTGACGATGTGAAAAATACACAGAAAGCTTGTGCCAAGATACATTTACATGGGAGGTAGATGGTAGACCAGGTCACGCAGGCAGCAAGTTCCCTGAGATGGACTGGTTTGGGTGGTCTGACACTGATGGGAAGGTCATACTGAGGCTGTGTGAATGCCCACAGAGTAAGTTTATAAATAAAAATTTTTAGTGATGACAATTCATGATTAATCATGTGGGAACTGGTTGGGAGCTGTTAGGGCTGTTATAAATATTGTTGCGGGTCCTCGGAACCGCATGTATCCAAAACAGGTAAGTGGTCCCCAAGACAGTATTCCATTAATTACGTGTAGAATAATCCTCCTTTGTCTAGCGGGACAACAGGGGCGTGCGTTGCGAGGATCTCATGGCTAGGTTTGCTTTACATCATTTATTCTTCATTTCCTTTCTAACTTCATTCCTACTCTTTTTTCTGATTATTCCTGGAGGTACAATCTGAGCCTACGTGTGCCCTTCGCCTGTGAGAAGGGTCCTCAGCAAAGGCAAAAAAGCAGGCATTACACCAGCACCCCCTTTCTCAGAACACACTGCCAAACGCACGCGCAGCGGTAATTTCCAACGCCAATGATAGGAAACGCACCCAGATGACATCCACGCTGCAACGAAAAACACGTACGAGGAAACGGAAAGAAAGCAGTACCTGAGAAAGGGGCGCTCAACCGCCACTAATGAGCATCGAGCGGCAGAAGTAGCTCCATGCCTAGGCGATTCCTCAACCCAACGTTGCAGCGAGTTATACAGTATGCTCAGCAGCTCGAGATTGACTCGTTCCTTTCAAACCATTTTCTGGACCTAATTATATTCGATTTGGGTTTCTCCCGCGCACACGATAGCAGAATGGCGAGCGCTGGCACGTGCGTAATGGCGGATTGGAAACGGAAGATGTTGTAGCGGAACCGTGCTATCAAGGCAGACCCGTGGCGCCGGCTCGCAAACACTTTGTTAAGTACAGAGCCAGGGCAGATGGACAAAATCTTACTGTCTGTGCATGGTTTTGCCATAACATCGTACCTTCAGACCTCGCTGCGGCGCGGACAGCAATGTCCCCCGTCTCCACGGCCGCAGCGAAGCCGCGATCGTGGTGGAGGCATGCGGCACAGCCCGGGCCACGCGGCGCACATGCAGCAGGCAGCGCGGACCCGACTGCCCTCGCCGGTCATCAGGCATGGCTGGGGGTTTCTTTGCAGGGCGATTCATGGCGTGGGAGTTCGGTGTGGGCGATTCCGTATCATGTCGTGAGGTCGGAGCAAGATATTTTTGTGGCATGGAGTCATCTTGGCCGGAAATGGAATGTTGCAAGTTTCCGCCCATCACAAGCCGGGCCACGCAGCGGTTCGGGGCCAAATGCATAGTTTGCGCCCGATTCAGGTGGCGACACATACGCTTGCGGGTGTGGCCACCCGCCCCGCGCTGCGGGCCGGTATAAAAGGTCGGAGCGGCCTTCCGGTGGCTCTCTGCCCTGTCTCGCCTCGGCTCACAAGCTGGTCTCGATTCCGCTTCTGTTGTCATCGCTGGACTCGATCCTCCTCTTCTCCGCCCACATGATGCTGAACTCCAAACGCCCCACCTGGTTCCGCCATACGCACTCCATACACTACTGGACTACACCCTCGCCACTCATAGCCCCTCCTTCACGCCACGGTCTCGACGAGCGCTCCCGAAGCAGAGATGACATTCCAGCTGTCGGGGGTACGCGCTCCACGGAGCATTCCCCAAATGTATTGGTGGTGCGTTCGGTACTGCGTATCAATTATACCAAAGAGACCGTAGCCTCAACTCCTCCTGTCTTGCTTCAATTCCCTTTCAGCGTGTGTCGTGTGTGTGTGTGTGTGTGTGTGTGTGTGTGTGTGTGTGTCCTGGCGCTGTCTAATATAAGTAAGGCCATTATTTTTGGGGTTAGGTCTGCTCTGCGTCCCGCTTTAATAAGGTTGCTTGATAATTGTCGCAGCCACACCTTTCTTCCCTATCTCTGCTTGCACGCCTCTCAATAAATCTATTGATCGTACCAACATACCGTTCTCACATGCTTGTTATAAATCACATTAACTGAATGTCCTGCTCGTTTTTGTATTTTCCTTCATTGGTTCAGCATGGTCGAATCTAGATTAGCCGGACTTATTCCCACGATCCGTTCCTTTTAAGCAGGTACGTCCTTGGCAGTGTCGCTCGCTGCGTCTGATCCGGTTAAAGGACAGGCGTACCGAGGGTGTGTTTCCCCGGTAATTAAATTAGCAGTGATTAATTAGGTAACCCGGTAACCATAAACGGGAGGACCCTAGGGTCATGCGTTGAGTTATTGGCGTCCAAGGGTCCGTTAAGCGACACCGCCGTGTCACGGAATTATCCGTGTGCGACGGCCTCAATTCCGGGAGTCTGGTGGGAGCCGAGCTAGCTCCCCCCCCCCCTCCAGTGGTCTTCTCACACCGGCCCGCACAATATACAGGTAGTCGTCGACTTACGACCCGCAACTGTTTTCCGACAATCGTCGTAAGTCGACTTGGTCCGTAGTCGAAACAACGTATATTTTACATAACAAAAAACAAAAGAAACTTTTTTTTTTTTGGGGGCCACTTTACGGTGGTTCGTAAAGTCGACAGTCGTAAGTCGGCATAGCTTGTAAGTCGACGACTAGCACCTGTATTGTTGTGGCTCCGCAAACCGGCACTCCTCTGAAGGCAATGGCATCCAACATTAGCGATCCTAAGAACAAGTTATCTCATTAGTATTGCGTTTAGTTAGCCCTTTCGCACATGTCTAGTGGGTACAATGGGACAAGATACGTTTCGCAGGGCTTCTAGATAGGTGTTTAACTCTTTATTCCTATCATTTCTTTCACTTATTTTACATTCTCATTTCAGCCACACGAACCCGCCAAACATGCAGTTCACTACCACAGACGGCGACAGTGACGTCATGAAGAAAATGCTGCCGCGGGTCCCCGTTAGCCATGGTGCCATTTCCTGTTCGAACGACACACCTAAACCAACTGACACCTGCACCTTCGACCCTCACCACGCACGCCTCACCTTCGACGCTCTCACCACGCTCACCACAACGCTACAATGGCTCACCATGATCACTACAAACACCTTTCTAAACATCCCCACCAAAACTATGCTCGGTCTCCTTGACATGACCTCAATCCACTTCAGTCTCCTCACTACAATCGCCTCAACCACTTCCCAACGCTTCAAAAGCCTTCACGGTAATGCCACAGCCGCTTCCTTCTACTCACAACAACACTACACCACCCAACCACAGTTAGCTTATGGATGCTCACCACAAGTCCTCTGAGGATCTGGGGAACAAACGAACATGCGAGACGGGAGTTTTGATGTCTAACTTGAAGCACAAACGTGCGCTGGGATTCGTTCAATAATGGCCCAGGTATCTCACGGTGTTCAGTCGAAAAAGAAAAAAGAAAAAAAAAAAAAAAAAAAAAAAAAAAAAAAAAAAAAAAAAGAAAAAAATAAATAATAACGCTCGAATGGAAAGTCAGCCGCTTGTTAAGGGCCGAGAACACCCTCACGAAAACCCATCGGCGCAATCCAATTGCAGAGCTGTGTTGCGTGGCTAGGTCGGAGGCAATTGAGGCCATTTTCGGCTCTGGAGCCTGGCGGGCATGGCCTACGGAGCGGCGTGAACGCTATGCGCAATGAGGGAGCTCAGAAACACCTACAGGCTTCTTTTGATCAACTTCTTGGCCACTCCCTACACTCCAGGATCTATAAAAGAGGCAAATCAGGCATCTATGTCTTTTTCGTTCAGGCTCTCTTTCATAGCAGCCTCCAAGAGCTAAATCTCTTTGAAGCCTTTACTGAGCCGAGCACTACCGCGCTAAGGGGGAGCGCAAGGAGCGAGACCGGAGCAAAGCCAGTTTACCAAAGACGTGCCGGGGTCCATTGCAGGGTCATCGGCGGCTCAAGCTTCGGCTGTGTTCCCCGCAGCGCAATATTTCATTACCACTTACAGACTTTCTCAACAGTCCCTGTTAAGCTTTCTCTGCATGCATCTTTTCTCATTCTGTGCCTCGTTCCACTAAAGAGCATTTACTGAATTTGCACCTTTCACCCTTCCTTCTTGCATCATACTGCACCATATTTTTAACACCTCACACTCCTGCACTGTAGACATTCCATTTTCTTCCCTACTCCCCCTATCCGAAGCGATTGGGTTGTGTAGGTCCGTCGACTCACACCAGGTACAACGAGGTAGCCTACACCTCAACTGCTTTTCTTCTTTCTGGGCTAATCTAATTTCCGTGTGTGTGTGTGTGTAGGTTGTATTGTGTCAATGGTGCGTGTAAACCTGTGTAATAAGTAAGAATTGTAGAAGTTTAATCGGTTAACTCTGCACTGTCTCTTTCAATAAATATATATTTCTTTCTGCACCCCACAAATTCCTTGCTTCCCCTGCTGTACATTTTGTGAATAAAACGCTTTTTAATGTGCCACAAATAATTTCCTTGCCTTCTGTATATATTGCTTTTGTTATAAATGTACCCAGCTCAGTTTTCGTCTTTTCCTTCATTGGTCCAGTATGAATGCCCCACATTAGCTTTAGCCAGGAAGTTTTTAACCCTCAATCTGTTTTGTTAGCCGGTGCTTACTTGGGAGCTCCTACTCGGCTTGCATCTGATTACGGAAGTTTAACGCAAAGTACGCATCGAGGGCACATTGACCCTAAATTGACCGGCCGTCCACAGGTAAGGTATCACGTGAAGTAGTGTAACGCCTAATCCCGGATTGCCGTGGCCAATCGGCATTCGTGTTGCCTAGAACACTGCCGGTGTGCGGAGTTAAATGTGCCGGCAGCCTCAGGACGCGGTCGTTCGAGAAGGGACCGCGAGCGCTTCCCTTTGTGGCAAGCCCGAACCACCGAGTCCACGACAATAATTTCTCTGGTTCCAGATTCAGCAAATAAATTGTTCTAGATTTTTGCATCTTATTGGCTAAAAGGTGTGTGTTTGTGTGTTTTGTAATGCACTGCTCGCTGGTATTAAACTGGAAATTGGAGGAACTCAACACAGTGGAAGGGTAGCTTAGAATAGCGTAAAATAAGGCGAAGCCCGCTGTCTCCGCCTGCTTGTAAGCAGCGCAAACTACGAGTCATGACTGCTTTGGAAGCCTGCCATGCCCATTCCTGGTCCAACAGGACTCCCGATAGTACCTGTTGAGTGGGTGTGGGGGGGGGAGGAGGGGGTTGGGAAATCGTCTCAATAAGCCCAACGATTGAACAATGAACTGGGACAGCTGGATGGGAGGAAACAGCCTCAGTAAGAAACTCGTGATTGAGAAAGATGAACATTGTGAAAATGTCCAGGAAAAGATGGTGCGACCTCTCACAAACCCATGCTTATGTACATGGCCCTGAAAGTATTCACCCCCCCCCCGCCCCATGGCCCCTCCATCACCATAATGCACATTTCGATCATTACAAATATGGTAGAAACAAATTTCCCCAAATGAAAGGCTTTTTTTATTGATAACTGAAGCAGAGGAAACTACACACTCACAGTTGAAGGAGGTTACATGTCAAGAATAGCCTGCAAAAAAACATGTACTAATCAATATTCAATTGGTTGGCAAAAGTATTCAGCCTTGGTCAGTACTTGATGGAAAGCACTTTTTGGCAGCAATGACTGCTACGACTCTTTTTTGAGAAGGTCTTTACCACTTATGCACCAGTGAGAATGGTGAAATCTTTTTGCCCATTCTTCATGTGAAAATTGCTCTTACCAAATGGGGGGGAAAACCCCCCATTTTTTGCGAAAACAGACACTGTCTGCTAAAAGTTTGTTGTAATGGTTGATTCCTATAGACCCCCGGCAACAACTTCCGGGTGGACACCTTTCAACAGCTAACTGTAAACTCCGCAATTAATTATGGCGTCCAAGATGCCGCCATATTTTTAAAATCACGCATAAGTCGTCAATTGTTATCTAATTTCAATGTGTAATACTTCGTTTCTCTCTGGTTTGTCGCATTGCGAATACATGTGTTGTTCCATGCGTCATAGCCTTGGGAATTGTATACCCTATCTTCTACAAACTTTTGCAATGATGTTGGCACTCTGAGCAGTCAGTTGACGCTGCAAGCGCTATGCTAATACCGGCTGTCCCAAGCCTGTTGTTCAGCATACCAAGACTTACTGCATGTCTGTTGACACATGGTAGGCCGGGCATTGCAATGGTGTGGGTACACCAGCAATAATGCTGCAAGCAGTTGCGTTGTGATTGCGATGAGGGCCTTCTCTATTGTTTGGCTGGTTGACACAATACTCTCCAGATTCCTGCAGTTTGTTGGTGTCTCACTGAGGCAGCATAGCTGTGAAATTGAAGAGGGAATCAGGAATAAGTCTGGCAGCAGCTGCAAAGAAATCTGCTGTTGACTGTTCATTTTTGGCATCGTCTTTTGGCAATTGCTTGCAATCTGCTGCGGAGTATCTTTGCTGCATGCCGAAGTGTACGATACTTTTGCATCCTCATGTTGCGCTGCTTCTAGGTGCCTCAGTTTTTCTCCAGTGGCATCACCAGGGGTTATGGTTGATGCGCAAATGAATCGCCGATCCACAGCTTTATGCGAGAATGGAAATTCGCTGCCATATTTCTGTTGCAGCTTCAATTTGAGGTGAAATAGATTGGTAACGAGTCTGCTGTTTTACTCCTAGCATCTCATAAAATGGCCCTGTAATTGGTCGCCACAGCAGTGACTTCACGCAATACCCACACACGTCATGGAAAGGGGGATCTCTAGCTGTTCCTAGGATCACTCGAATGCGCAACCGTCATTTACAGATTTTTGTTTTGTTTGATTTCCCAGTGGGGACACGTTTGTAGTGGCTTTGAATGCAGCCATGATGGCTTTGTGTATGTATATCATTGGCCACCTTGTCATGTCATTTACCAACCAGATTCTGAAGAGAAATGTTCCTCTCTTTTTAGTTGGCTTTGGGCTTATCCAGATGTTCTGCCTGACTGTTTTCTGTAGATACTCTGCATGTTGGCTCTTTTCCACGCAATCCACGTTTGTTGCAGATGAAGGCACGCATTCGGCGCATCCAAATGTTGGTGTGTTTGGTCACTGGTTAACCTTGAATTGCTGGAAGAGGTGCTGCACTTGAAGAGGCTGGTTCAGTCTTTCAAGCATCACTCTTTCCCTTGGTTGCTTCTTTTCAGCAAGTTTGTAACTAATTCTCATTCGTGTACCAGTTTTCTACACTTACTTGCCATTGGTATCTTGTCTGTCAGCCATGTGCCAGTAGCCGAGTCATGTTTTGAGTCTCTCAAATGTCTCATTTTGTTCGGAGCCTTCATGGCCAAAACAAGTTTTTCTGTTGTGATATTAATATAGTCCCTTTGCACCAAGTCACTTCACGATATGATGCACTTTCCTGTAGTCAATGTCAGTGTCCTGGCATCTCCTCTTGGGTTCGCTTTTTAGTGACAAGCTTTCCCTCCATGCACCGCGTTTCTCTGGCCTGTGTATCATCGTTACCACTCAATGCAAATACCTGCCACAAAACCACCACATGTTATGCATACTAGCAACTAGAGTACATCGCAAAACTATGATATGCTAGAACTACATGCACACTACACAATGCCCACACACTACAGATCACACAGTTTTTGAACATTTCTGCCCACATGATTTTTAAATGAACTGTGGCTCCAGCGAACTGGTCTTTTTTCGAGTTACGGTCTGTGGCCTTCAGCTATGTTTTCAGCAATAAAGGAACGTTGACGATAGAAAGACGGGACACTAGACGATTAAGATTGCAACGTGGAGTTAAGACGACTACGAATGACTATACATATCATGATGGGAGAGACGATGAGGTTGACGATGACGATTGACGATTGAGGAGAGTGGTATGATTGGATGACGATAGAACGTTTAAGCTGATGAAATGAGGCGATTGACGGGGACATTGACGTGACGATAAAAGAAAGGTTGACGTGACGGTTTTCACTAAAAACAGAGGAACAATGACGCAGGAATATCAATTACAAAGTAAGAAAAACGATCAATAGCTGGTACATGATACTTCAACTTTGAATAAAAAAAAAAAAAAAAAAAAAAAAAGAGGCCCTTGGTAACAATGTTAAGAAACAGATATGCGGGAAATAATAGAACATAACCATACGCGTGCACCACAGCCGGCAACGGCGCTGGTTTTCCTTTTGACGTAATGCGGCTCAGTGCTAAACGTGACGTTCTAGAGTTGCTAGTACTGTTCGGTGACGTCACTCCTCCTGTGACGGTCACTCCTGTGACGTGACCGCTGCGGGCGACGATCTGCAGTAACGATCACAATGGAATGCAGACGATCGCCTAACTGAAAAAAACTGGCAAACTAAGTTTATTTATTCTTGGAGCACATAGGATCATCTACTTGTTGGATCTTATCCTGATCAACCTACTTGTGGATCTTAAATTCTGGTCGACAAATTATTCATCTTCAAAAAAGACAATTTTTTGCAATAAATGAGTTTCAAGCAGTTTTTTTTCACATTTTATCTCAAAACTGAATATGGCGTTGGATCCCCATATATGAAACGCTACAAAAGCACATTTCATTCAATTTCTATCCTTGTTGTAGTCAAAAGATTTTGTACATAAATACATTTCAGTCCGTCGGTGTGGCCATCTTGGATTTCTCAATTTTGAGGCATATGGGCGCATTTTTGAGCTGGGCATTACAGCAATTTTGAGTTCAGCACCCTTCACTACCCTCTAAAAAGCTTGTATGCCATAAATTAACACCATTTGCATTCCGGGTTAGATTTTTGAAAAATTGACGCCCATCTATAAGCAATTGACGACGTTATGGTGATTTAAAAATATGGCGGCGGCATCTTAGTACGCATCTTGAATTGCAGAGTTACAGTAGCCTGTGAAAGGTTGTCCACCAGAAGTCGTTGCTGGGGTCTAAAGGAATTCCAACCATATACAACAACCTTTTATAGCAGACGCGTGTCTGTTGACCACTCTGCCCCCTGGGTATCTCGTTGCTGCCAAGTTTCATAGGGATCGTCGATCATGACTGAAATCTTCAAGTGCTGCCATAATGTTAAAACTGGGTTCAAGTCAGGATGTCAACTGGGTCACTTAAGACTTTAATTTTCCTTATTTGTTCAGACGCTGCAGTGTGGCTTTATGCATTTGAGCTTTGGATCATTGTCCTGATTAAATGGTGATCTCCTACCCAGTTTTCAGATTCATGCTGGATTCAAGCAGGTTTTCATGCAACAGGATGCTTCCAATTACAGGGAATGGTTGTGAGACATGTGTTTGGTCCCCATGGGTCTGGAACTGTGAACCGGAATAGCACTAAGTTCCTTGAACTTTGGCCAAGAGAGTTGTGGACTGAGGGTGGCTGCCGTCATGTTTCAGTAGACACAGGATCATCCGCTGGATTTAGTATTCAAACGCTTGTGGTGTGGCAAAGAAGATTGACCATGTGCTCATCGATAGTCAATGGAGGATGATCCAGAACTGCAGGGTCAACAGTAGTGATAGGTTCCTCAATAGCGCAACCACAGACTTGTTGTAGCAACTCCTGGAAGTTGCAACCCTTAATCAGCGAGAATGGTACCATCCCAGCCTCAGTCTGGATGTTTGGCAAGTCTCAAGGATGAGAGGGTAGCTAGGAGTTTGTGAAACAGGCTGAGTGAGGATTTAGTTGGGGTCTTGGTGTTTTGGGAGATCCTGAAGAGTTGTGGGAGTGCCGGCTCAGGACTAGCCATCCTGCGTTAGTAACCGGGGTGTTTGGAAACCCAATTTTTTTTAAATGTCCCGTTTTCTATAGATGTGCGCACTAATATCCGTTTTCTCCACATAGCTTCACGATTCTGTGTGTTGAGTGCGCTCAAAATTTTCACGGTCCTGTGGGAACTCTTGTGAGAGGTAGACGTCATTTCTCAGTGTGCGGAGAGACAATACCTCAGGGTACTAACAAGGTACTGGTGCAAGATTTATAATATTTATTTAGTTGGTTTCTTTTCAAAGGAAATATAATTTTGTGTACATTTATTATTCAGAATATTTATGTGCTTTATTATTTTTGGTTTATTTTGATTATTTTCCATCCCTACAGATATAAAATGGCGGACTACAAAACTGAGAATGAGAGGATACGGAAATTGTTGTACGAAGTTGACTTGAAAGTGATCCAGAAGATGACAGTGATTGTGAATTAGATGTCGTTGAGGAGGATGAGTATATTGCTGACTCTACTTGCTATGACTCGGACGAAGTTGACATTGAAGTGATCCAGAAGATGACAGTGATTGTGAAATTAGATGTCGTTGAGGAGGAATGAGTATATTGCTGACTCTACTTGCTATGACTCGGACGAGTTGACATTGAAAGTGATCAGAAGAATGAAGTGATTGTGAATTGATGTGTTGGAAGGATGAGTATATTGCCTGACTCT
>JAXMNL010000346.1:748-23108 GCA_035128595.1 Eptatretus atami | reverse complement strand
ACTTGCTATGACTCGGAGACTGATACTGTACCACGTGAGCCACAACGAAAAACGGCCAAACGGGGAGGGTAGCAAGGAAAAAACAAAAAAACGTGGTGGGAGAGTAAAATAACTAGTGTATTAGTTCGTGCTCGTCCTCATAATGTATTTCGGGGAAGACAAGGCCCAAAAGGCCCGCCCTAATGCACAGACTCCTACTGATTTCTGGAGCCTCTTCATCACTCTTGAGATGGTAGATTTATTGGTTAGCAAGACCAACGAGATTATCAGTGATAAAAGACGAATTATGCTCAAACGAGCAAGGTCAAGGATACTGACAGTGTGGAGATGAAAGCGTTTCTTGGCTTACTACTTTTAGCTGGCCTTTATCACAGTAACAGAATGCACCTTGATGATTTGTGGAATGACGATGGCACTGGTGTAGAGATATTCAGATTGTAATGACATTACATCGCTTCCGTTTCCTCTTATGCTGCACAAGATTTGATAGTAAAGGAACACGCCCTGAAAGAAGGTTATGGATAAGCTTGCCCAATTAGAGACTCTTTGAGATGTTTGTTACCAACTGTCTGAAAAATTATTCCCCATCAGAGTTTGTAACAATTGACGAGATGCTTGTAGCCTTTAGGGGAAAATGTCCCTTCAGACAATATATACCGAACAAACCAGCAAGTATGGAATAAGATACAGCAATGGCGATGCAAAAAATTACTATGTAATGTAAAATCGAAATATATGCAGGAAAACAGCCTGATGACCCATTCAAGTAGACAATCAGCCATTGCTGTTGTATCAAGGCTACCTCAGAGATCTCAGGATCAGGTAGAAATGTCACGTTTGACAACTGGATACGTACTTTTCCCACTAGTCCAAAGCTGCTTGATGACCATAAATTGAGTGTGGTGCCACACTCGAAAAAACTAAGCCTGAAATTCCTAAGAATCTCTTAAGAGGACAAAAGAACAGATGTATTATGCAGCATATTTGGTTTCACAGACAAATGACACTAGTTTTCATACATCCCGCAGAGTACGAAGAAGAAAAATGTTCTTCTTGTCAGCCAGCATGCACTATGATGACAAAATTGACCACCAAGTTCTGGAGAATAAGAAGTAAACCAGAAAATTATCACCTTCTACCAATGCAACTAAGGAGGCGTTGACGGTGATTGGCTCGATCAATGCAGCCATGTATGGACACTTCAAGAAATAGCCGTCGTTGGCCCATGACTGTTTTCTATACTCTTTTGAACATCTCGAACATAAATTCCAATATCCTATACTGCCACACCACTCAGGAAAAGATAAACCGCCGAAGTTTCATCAAGAATGTAGCTATGCAACAGCTTATAGATTATACTCCTGCAGAGCGAGATCGGCAGAAACGTATGTCTGAAGAAGGATCTCCAGGTAAGGAATTCAACAGAACGGTTCCCTGCATGCTCCACTATGCCCCACACCCCTCGTCACACGGGGAGCAAGCAGCTGTCGCATTACTGTCCCAGTCACACGATTTCATAAATGAAACAGATGTGTAACCAGTTGTGTAGGAAACATGCGTGTAAAGAACACCAGCAAGGTTGAGCTGTCAAGTTGCAATTTGAGTGCCAAAGTAATACAATATCAGGTGATGAATGTATGATGAGATGTTTCGTGCTGCGACTAATGATTTTGATAAATTTTGTTAGTCTATATGTCTTATGTATTTATTTATCATTACTCTAGAAATCAAACTGAAAATAATAAATATGTAAATCGCATTACGTTCACAAATAATGAGTTAACCTTCCATGCTATTTTGACTTTACCATGGCTTCATTTGATTTAAAAGTTGGGGGCTCAAACCCCAGCGGGTACATACGTCGGAAAAAAACCAGGTAACTACCAAGGGTAAATACAAAATGACCACCTTTCCTGTCACAATAAAATATCACTTTCGAAGTATAAAAATGTCTCTGAAATAAATAATTAAATAAACAAACGATCGAATCATCGATTCGGTCCATGAATCGAAGGAAAAAATGTCCTGGAAAAAGTTTTATCACTTCCTAGGTATTGCTACATACGAAAATGACACTTCCTGTCACAACATGAATCACTTTTCGGAAGTTAAAAATGTCTCTGGAAAATAAATATGAAATAAACAAACGTAGACCATCATCGGATTCCGGTCATTGAATCGAATGGAAAAATTTCTGGAAAAGTTTTTAAAATCACTTCCGGGGTAGTTGTTAATACTAAATATGACCACTTCCTGTCATCAAACACATAATCAACTTTCGGGAAGTATAAAATGTTTCTGCGAAAATATATATTAAATAAACACACGTTGACCATCTTCTTTGCCGGACATGATCGAAGGAAAAAAAAAGTTCCGGAAACGAGTTTTAAATCACTTCCCGGATTGTTAAATACAAAATGACCACTTCCTGTATCACAAAAATAATCACTTTCGGAGTCTAATAAGTGTCTCTGGGAAAAATAATAATCTAAATAACAAACAGAATGACATCGATCGTTTCCGCCATGAATCGAATGTGGAAAAAGAAGGGGTCCGTGGAAAGCAGTTTTAAATCACTTTCCGGTAATTGTTATATCAAAACTGACCACTTCCTCATCACAACAAAGATCACTTCTCGGAAGTATAATATATTTCTTGTGAAATAACAATACATTAAATAAAAACTCGATAGACTCATCGTTGACCGTAATGTCTCGAAGGAAAGAAAGTCACCGAAACAGTTTTAAATCATTCCGGTATGTTAAATACAAAAGTGACAGCTTCCTGTACAAAAATAATCACTTATCCGCAAGTATAAAATGTCTTCTGAGTAAAATATGTAATTAATAAACAAACGATGACCATTCATCCGTCTTCGGTCATGAATCGACCGGAACAAAAAGTTCCCGGAGGTTTTTTAAAATCACTTCCAGGTATTGTTAAATACAAAAGGATGACCAGCTTCCTGTCACAAAAATAATCACTTTCGGAAGTATAAAATGTCTCTTGGAAAAATTATAATAAATAAACAAACGATGACATCATCGTTTCCGGTCATGATCAAGGGAAAGGTTCGGAAGAGTCTTTAAATCACTTCCCGTAGTTGTTAAATACGAAAATGACACACTTCTGTCACAATAATAATCACTGTCCGGAAGTATAAATGTCTTTTGAAATTAGCCATAATTAAATAAAAAAAAGATGACAGCATTCGGTCCTGTCATGAATCGAAGGAAAATAAGTTCCCGAAAGAGATTTTAAAATCACTTCCTCGGTATTGTTAAGACAAACAGGACCACTTCCTGTCAACAATAATCACTTTCGAGTTTAGTATAAAAATGGCTCTGGAAATATAAATATATTAAAACAACGCAAATGACCTCATCGTTTCCGTCTATGAATCGAAGGAAAAAAGCTTCCGGAGAGTTTTAATCACTTACCGTTATTGTTAAATACAAAATGACCACTTCTTGTCACTCTCTCAAAACTATCACTTTCGCCGTACTTAAATAATGTCTCTTGAAAACTATAATTTAAATTAAACAAGATGACAGCATCGTTGACCCGTCAGATCGCATAGGAAAAAAAAGTTCCGAAAGAGTTTTAAAATCACTTCGTATTGTTAAATAAAAATGACCACTTCTGTCACAAAGATCATCACTTTCGGAAAGTATAAAGAATGTCTCGGGAAATAAATAATATAAATAACCACAACGATACATTTCATCCGTTTCCGGTCATAATCACGGAAAAGTTCCCGGAAGAGTTTAAAATCACTTCGGTATTTTAAATACAAAATACCATCTTCCTGTCACAAATAATCACTCGGAATTTATAAAATTGTCTCTGGAAAATAAAGAATTAAATAAACAAACGATGATTATTGTTCACAGGCCGGGTGGGTCTCTTGGCCGCCAACCCGACCGCTCTGACGGGAAGCCCAAGTCGCAGTCGGCCCGATCCGACTCGCCCGGATATAGATCGGCCGTCCAGATAACTTCCGCGCGACGGGTCCTTTACTCAAGAACCGAATACGCCAATCGCACGATCCGTGGGTAGTCGCTTGCCAATCTTCAACTGGTACCATCCCACGTATCAACTGGGGTATGTCCACTCGCCACGGATTCTCGTACGATACAAACGCCTGATTGCGAGCTCTGTCCGTGCCTTGATTTCCAGCCGGCTTCCCAATCGCGAGACAACCGTCTGGTCCAAATTCCCCTATTACGGCATAACCCAACGGCTTTTCTAACTCCCAACACACGAAATTTCAGTCGAATGGGGAATGCGAACGAGCAGGTTTCATTTCACACAGGACATCTTATTATAATGAAACACGTATTGCATATTAACAAGTACAAAGAACTACAACCGTCTATAAGCAATTATAATGTTACAGTCACTTACACAGTTTTTACTTAAAGGGGACTCGGGCGCCACAAACATCATTCGAAAGAAAAGCAGGAAAAAGACCCCATCAAGGCAATAGGCGGTCAGACTGGACCTCTTGGGTCTTATATGGCGGCGGGCTGGCAGACCGAACGAGTCCACGAGACCGTTGCAGTTACCTTGCACCCTCGTGGTGTCTGGCTTTGGGGACCCCATGCTCCTTCCTCCACAGCACTAGCCATAGCCCGGTCGAGCATCGGGCCTTCCGTCTGTCGCAGGCGGAGCTCTCTCCGGCTCTCCACAACGAACGCCGTTGCGCGACACAGCAGGCAAGGCGCCGCTCCGGCTCGCGTCTCCTTCGGCGACGCCCCGACTTCCACGCTAGCTCCTTGGTTCTGTTCTCTCCCGATCTCCCCCAACTGCCGAAGCAAAAAAGTTACTCCTCCCACCGGGACTAGGCACCACGACACTCTGCCATGCAGGACTCCCACGAGTCTTTTGAGATGTTCTCATGGGACTTCCACGAACTCCCTTCTTTTTCTTTATATTTCCACCAACTCTTTTTTTGGATTCTCTTCTCGAACAAAGAAAAGATGTCTTCGTTATCCTTTGACCCCCTCCCCCGCGCCCGCGCCGAGATCCATGCCCGCCGTCTCACCTCCCACGCGCTTCAACCGACGTGGAGAGGAATGTTGTTGACCGTACACCCGCAGGGTTCTTTCTTCCTCTTCGCAGAAGAGGGGATAGGACGTCTTCCATTGTTTCTTTCCCTAACTATTAATCGATCCGCCGCGCATCTAATGATTTCAAAACATTTAACAAGGGAGGTTAGCTATCTTACGCGGAACAGACTTAGTGACATGCTGCTAGAGGAACACTGTATGTTGTGTGCGATTTTGAATTCCAGAATTCTTCGTAACATTCATCGTCTCGTCATGGACGTCGACAGTGAAAAAAGTCCCGAACAGTTTTAAAATCACTTCCGCTATTTGTTAACCTCAAAATGACCACTTCCAGTCACAAAAGAATCACTTTCGGAAAGTAATAAAATGTCTCTAGAAATTAAAAAAACTGTAAAATAAACCAAGAACATGACATCATCGTTTCCATTCATGTAATTCGAAGGAAAAAAAGTTCCGGAAGAGTTTTAAAAATCACTTCCGGTATTGTTAAATACAAATGACACTTCCTGTCACAAAATACCTCACTTTCGGAAGTATTCAATAATGTACTTGTGAAATAAATAATTAATACAAACGACTTGACTCATCGTTTCCGGTCTGAATCGACGGAACAAAAGTTCCGGCAAGAGTTTTAAATCACTTGCGTGTATTGTAATACAAAATGACCACTTCTGTCACAAAAATACATCACTTATCGAAGTATGAAAATGTCTTGGAAATGATAAATAATTAAATAAACAAACGATGCATCATCGTTTCCCTGGTCCATGAATCGAAGAAAAACGTTCCGGAAAGAGTTTTTAAATCACTTCCTATTGTAAATACAAAATGACACTCCTGTCACAAAAATAATCACTTTGCATTCGGAAGTATCAAAAAATGCTCTGGAAAATAGATAATAAATAACAAAGGATGACATCATCGTTTCGGTCATGAAATCGAAAGGAAAAAGAAAGTTCTCCCGGAAGAGTTTTTAAATCACTTGCGGTATGTTAAATACAAATGACCACTTCTTGCACAATATAAATAATCACTTTCTGAAGTAATAAAAATGTCTCTTGACAATAATATAAATAAAAAAAAGCTGTCATCGTTTGCCGGTCATGCATCGAAGAAAAAAAAATGTTCCCGAAACGAGTTTAAAGGCCACTTCCGGTATTGTTAAATACAAAATGACACTTCCTGTCACAAAAATAACACTTGTGCGAAGTTATAGAAAATGTTCTCTGGAAAATAAATAATTAAATAAACAAACGATGACTCATCGTTATTCCGTCATCGAATCGACGAAAAAAGTTCCGGAAGAGGTTTTAAAATCACTTACGGTATTGTTAAATACAAACATGACACCATTCCGTCACAAAAATTATCACTTCGGAAGTTATAAAATCTCTGGAACATAAAGAATTAAATAAACAAACGATGATATTGTTACAGGCTCGGGATCTCGGCGCCAACCGAAAGCCGCTCTGAACGGAGTGCACGCAGAGTCGAGTCGCCTCACGATGACCGATCGCCCGGAAATCCTTAGTTCGCCGTCCGAGATAACTACCGAGCGACGGGTCTTGTCAAGAAAACGAAAACGCCAATAGGCAGATTCACGTTCGGGTAGTCGATTGCCAATCTTCAACACTGTACTAAATACCCACGTTGATCCAGACTACCGCCGTATTCACCCTCGCGGATCTCGATGACGGAACAAACCGCCGAGGCGAGCTTAGTCCGCAGGTTCGCAGCGATTCGCCTCCTGAGCGGCTTAATCCGCCGGGAACCGTCAGTCCCGTCCACATGTCTCACTCCCTATTACGGCAAAACCAACGGCTTTCTAACCCCAAACACGACAATGTTCAGTCAAGACGGATATGCGAACTCATTTTAACATGTATACCATTTATTATAACTGACTCATGCACCGATTACAAGACAACTCAAGAAACTTACAACCCGTCTAAAGCAATTATTAATGTACATCACTTACACAGTTTACTGGTACGGACTCGGCGCCACAACACATTCAGTTTCGATATAAGAAAAGCTAGGAATAATGTACCTCAAAGCGACTGAATGGGTCAGACGGACCTCTTGGGTTTCTATGGCATGACGGACTTGGCAGACCCGACACGAATCTCACTTGAGGACCGTATGCAGGTACTGCCCTCTTGGTGTCTGGCAATTTGGTACGACACCACGGATGCCCTTCCCAACCAGCAGCTAGCCGTTAGCCGCGTCTACTCAGACCTTCCGTGTATGTGTGCAGGCTGAGCTCTCTCCGGCTCTCTCCAACACAGAACGCCGGTGTGTTGCGATTGTCACAGCAGGCATAAGGGTCTGCGCCTCTAATCGGCTCGCGTCTCTCCTTCGCGACGTCCCGGACTCCCACGCAGTCTCCTTGGCTCGGGGTTCCCCACGGACTCCCCCCAACCTGTCCGATAAGCTAAAAACTTACTCCCCATTCGGGGACTCAGCACACGACTCTCTCGCACGGACTCCCACGACTCTTTGGGATTCTTCTCACTGCTTCGACGAACTCTTTCCACCAACTCTTTTTGGATTCTCTTCGTTCGGAAACAAAGAAAGAATGTTCCTCTTTACTCCTTTGCACCCCTGTATCCCCCACACCTCTGCGGACTCTATTGCCTCGTATCCACCTCCCCTGCTCTCCAACCTACGGGTGGGTTAAGGAAGTTGTTGTCAGGCACCGCAGTTTGCTTCCTCTTCGGCAGTAAGAGGGTGAGTTTAATCGATCTCCAATTTGAACTTTATCATTATCCTCCTAACTATTAAGAATGCGCATCCGCAGCACATCTAATTGATTTCTCAACTAAATAATTTAACAATGGAGTTGATCTATCTAGGATACATAGCATTATCTGACAAGATTGACTACAGGGTAGACCTGATGTTTCGTGGGCGATTCAATCAATTCGGAACCAAAGTATAATCGTTTCCTCTGGTCATGGAATCGAAGGAAAAATAAATCTGTTCCCGAAAGCAGTTTTAAATCACTTCCTCTGTGTATTGTTAAACTACTATATGACCACTCCTCTCAAAAAGAATTCACTTTCCGACAAGTATAAAATAATTACTCTGAGAAATACAACCTCTCAATATAAACAAACCAATGACCATTCATTGGTATCCATTTCTATGAATCGAGGAAAAAAAGTTCCGGAAAGAGTTTAAAAATCACTTCCTCGTATTGTGAATTACAACATATATGACCACTTCCCTGTCACAAAAATAATCACTTTCGGATGGTATAAATATGTCTCTGGTATACTAAATAATAATTAAACAATCGATGACTATCATCGTTTCGGCAGTAATATCGATCGAAAAAAAGTCCTGTTGTTTTAAAATCACTTCCTTCTTCGTATTTGTTAAATACAACAATGACTAATCCTGTCCGCAAATAATTCACTGCGGAAGTTATGAAAATGTCTCTCGGGAAAATACATACCTTAAACTAAACAAAACGATCGACACATCCGTTTTCCTTGGTCATGAATCGAAAGGAATAAAATTCCGGTAAAGTTTTACAATTCACTTCTCGACTTGCTTACAATACAAAATGACCCACCTTCTCTGTTTCACAAAGCACCTACTTTCTCGGGACAGTATAAAATGCCTCTGACAAAAATAATTAAATCAAACACACCGATGACATCCTCGTCTTACCCCGGTCACCTGATCGACTCAATCAGGAACAAAAGTTTCGAAAGAGTTTAACAATTCATTCCGTATGTGAAATACAAATGACCTACTTCTGTGGTCACGTAGTGTTTCGACCAGTATAAAAATGCCCTCTTTGAAAATAAATAATTAAATATTAACAATAGCTCGACTCATCCGTGTCGCGGTCATAATCGCGAAGGGAATTAAAAGTTCCCAAAAGATGTTTTCAAAATCACTTCCGTTTCTGTTTCTGTTGTATTTGTAAATACACAACAATGACCACTTCTGTCACAAAATAATTCATGCTTTCCTCGGAAGTTATAAAATGTCTCTGTGAAAATAAATAATTAAATAAAAAACGATACTATTCATCGTTTCCCATGGTCATATCGACTTGAAAAGTTCCTGAAAGATTTTTAACAAATCACTTCGCTGGTATTGTTACAAAAACAGACACTTCCTGTTCACCATAAATAATCACTTTCGTAATATAGAAACGTCTCTGGAAAGTAATATTTAAATATCAATACGATGATATTGTTCAGGCCGGCTGGTCTCTGCCGACAACCGACCTGCTACTTGACGGTCGCAATCAGAGTTCGGCTTTTTCTGCTCCGATCATATCGCGTCTGCCCGATATATAGATCGCCGTGCCGTATCGTAACTTCCGCGACGGGTCCTGTACACAGAACCGTAATCGCCAATCCGGCAGTACGTAGTGTAGGCGTACTGCTATATCTCAACCTTGTATCCTACCAATACCACGTGATCTTATAAAAATAACTTTTACTCGCTGGTATTCCACCCTCTCGACGGATCTCGTACGGGAATCCAAACGCCGGGCGACTTGTCATTTGTGCCCGATTCGTCCGGCTTAATCGCCGAGGCCGTGTCTTTTGCTTCGTCCCAAATGTTCCCTATACGGCTAACCACGCATTCCTCACTCCCAACACACGACAAAGTTCAGTCAATGAGGGATTGGATTGGATAAGCGAGCAGGTTCTCATATCATCAAGACATTTTTTATAATGAAACAGTATGCATTTAACAAGCAACCAATCGAACTGACTACAACCGCTGTCTTAAGATTAATTAATGTTCAGTCACAACAGTTTTACCTTACGGGACCTGGCACCACAACATTCATTCGAAAAAAGCGAAAGGACCCAGTCACAAGTGCCTAATGGTGTGTCAGCCTGGACCCTCGTGCGGTTCTATTTTTGCGTTCGGGTGCTTGTGAACCATACGATCAGTCCCATCGAGATCGTTTGCAGCGTTACCTGGCATCTCGTGGTGTCTGGCTTTCGGCGACCCACTCGATGCTCCTTTCTCCCACCAGCAGCTATAGCATTTAGCCGCGGATCGACAGCTCGGGCTTCCTCTTCGTGTGCACGTCGTGCTCTCTCCGGCTCTCTCTCAAACTGACATACCGGTGCCTTGGCGACCCCGAGGCTCCTTCCCACCTGGCAGCTGGTGAGCCTCAATGGTCTCTGAAGCTCAGCCCCCGTAGTGCATCGAGCTCTCTCCCGCTCTCTGCCACTCGATTTCGTTTTTTTGCGGACACAGGAGCAAGGCTGCGCGCCTCAGCTCGCGTTCTCACCTTCGCGTACGCCCGGACTCCCACGCGAGCTCTCTTGGCATTCGGTGTATTCCCCCGATTCCTCCCGAAACTGTCGAAGCACAAAAGCTATATCCTCCCGGGACTCAGCACTACGAACTCTGTCCACGGACTCCCAACGAGCTCTTTGGGATCTTCTCAACTGGGACTTCTCGAATCTCTTCACCAACCTTGTTGGATCTCTCTAGATAACAAAGAAAACGTATTGTTCCCTCTTATCCTTTTGTTCCCCTCCCCCGCACTCCCGGCACGTTGACTCATATGCCCTGCGTTATCCCTCCCCGCTCGCATATCCACGGGTTCCGGAGGAGTGTTGGACGTCACTCGCGAGGTTCTTCTTCCTTTTCGCAGTAAGAGGGGCATATGGGGACGGTCTCTACTTGTTCTTTCCCTAACTATTAACATCGACCCTTCTGCAGCGCATCTAATCGATTTTCAAACATTTAAATCAATGGGAGGTGAGCTACGCTAGGGAACTATGGCACTTCCATGACATAGCTGACTAAGGAACCTTGTTATTGTTTGTGGCGATGATTCAAATTGGTAATACATTATTTCGTTTCGGTAATGGATGTCGATGAGAAAAGTTCATTCAAAAGTAGTTTTAAAATTACTTACCTTAAGTATTCTTATTTACAACATGACCACTTCATAGTCACAAAAAATCTCTTTCGGATTATATAAAATGTCTCTAGAAATAAAAAATTCATAAACAACAATTCCATCATCGTTTCCTTCATGATACGAAGGAAAAAAAGTTCGAAGAGTTTTATATCACTTCCTTTATTGTAATATACAAAATACCTACTTTCCTGTCACAAAAATTATCAACTTTCGTAAGTATAAATTGTCTCTGGAAATAAATAATACTTAAACAAAACGATGACATCATCGTTTCCGTCTGCACTCGACGGAATTAAAATTGTGATCAAGAGTTTTTTAAATATCACTTTCCGTTGGTATATGTTAATACATAATTGACACTTCCTGTCACCAAATAAATTTAATCTACTTTCGGAGTATACAAATGCTCTCTGGGAATATAAAATAATTAATAAATTACATCGATATCATCGTTTCTCTGGTCATGAATCGAAGGACAAAAAGTTCTAGAAAAAGTTGTTAAATACACTTCCTGGGGTCTATCTGTTAAATACTCAAAAATGATCACTTCCTGTCACAAAATAACTCTCACTTTTCGGAAGCTATAAATGTCTTGCGAAAATAATAGAGTTAAATAAACAAACAGAATGACATCATCTGTTATCCCGACAGAACTCGATCAGGAAAAAAGTTCCGGAAAAGAGTTAAAATTCACTTCCTCTGGCTATTGTTAAATTACCAAAATGACCACTCCTGGGCAGCAAATATAATCTCTTTCGGTAAGGTTAAAATATGCTCTCGGAAACTAAATAATTAAAATAAAAACGATACTATCATCGTTTCCGGTCATGATATCGATGGAAATTAAAAAGTTTCCGGAAAGTGTTTTTAAAACTTCACTTCCGGTATTGTTTAATACAAACAATGACCTTTCCTTCACAAAAATAATCACTTCGGACATATAATAAATGTCTCTTGCTACACAAATAATTATTAAACAAACGATGATCATCATCGTTTTGTCCGGCTATGAATTCGAAGGTAAAAATTCCTGGACAAGAGTTTTAAATCACTTTCTCTCGGTATTGGTTAAAATACTAATGAACCACTTGCTGTCACCAAAAATAATCACTTTCGGAAGTATAAAAATGTCTCTGGAAAAAATAAATACATCTAAATAAACAACTAAGTGAATTCATCGTTTGCCGGTCATGAATCGAAGTTGAGAATTTAGTCTCCGGAAAGGTTTTAAATCATTCCCTTTATTGTTAAATACAAAGTTATGACCACTTCTTGTCACTAAAAATCACTTCGGAAGTGTAAAAATGTCTCTCTTGAAAATTAAAAATTAAGTAAATTAGTAGGTGACTAATCATCGTTGTCGGTCATGCTAATCGAAGGAAAAAATCTCTCCCAAGAGTTTTTAAAATCATTCCTGGTATTTGTTTAAAACAAATGACCATCTCCTTGTCTCAAAATATCACTTCGGAAGTATAAATATATGCTCTGGAAAATAAATAATTTAAATCTCAATAACAAACGATTGACATCATCGTTTCCGTCATGTGATATCGACGGGATAAAATTCGGAAATGATTTAAAATTCACTTTCCTCGGTATTGTTATTTACAAAATGACACTTCCTGATCACAAATAATATCACTTTCGGAATATTAAAATGGTCTCTGGAAAATAAAGAATTAAATAAACAACGATGCTATTGTTACAGGCCGGGGGCTCTTGGCCGCCAACGACCCTCTTGAATCGGTGCTTATAACCGTGCAAGTTCCATCGGCGCGACGATTTGCCGCGGATGTAGTAGTCGCCTTCAGATTACTCTTCTCGAGCGACGGGTCCTGTACTAGACCGACAATAGCAACTGGCAGATCACGTGTGGGTTAGGGACTCGCATTGCCAATCTCTCAATTTACCTCAAATTACGTGATCCAACTACTGTCTTCCATCCCTGCGACGGCATCTTCGTACGGTACAATCGCCGAGGCAGACTTGCGTTAGTGCGCGATTCCTGAGTGCATAATCGCAGAGAACCGTTCGCTGGTTCCAAATGTCCCCTTTACTGGCAACAACGGCTTTTCTCTTCCAACGAAATGTTCGTCAATGCAGGGAATGGACAAGCGGCAGGTTTACATTACACAAGGTACCATTTTTAAAGATAACAGTTATGCATATCTAAGCTCATACAAAAGAACTACAACCGTATCGAAATGCAGATTATAATGGACAGGTCACTTACACCCAGTTTACTACGACTCGGCGTCCACAAACATTTCATTCGATAAGAGCGAGTGATAAAGATCCCATCAAATGCAATTGGGGTCAGAGGACTCTCTTGGTCGTTTATGTCGTGGGAGCTTGGCAGATCTGAACGATGTCCACGAGACCGTTTGCAGGTTACCTCACTTCGTTGGGTGTCTGGCCTTGGCGATTCACGATGCTGCCTTCCCCACCGAGCTAGCGTCGTTCTTCCGCTTGTGGTCGAGCGTCGGGCCTTCAGTGTTTTTTTGTTTTTTCTTTTAGGCGGCGAGCTCTTCCGGCTCTCTTCCACTTTACGATACGCGCGGTTTTGCGCGACCACAGCAGGCAAGCTTGCCCTCCAGCTCGCGTCTCCTTCGCGACTCCCGACTATCCACGCAGCTTCCTTGCTTTCGAGGCTTCCTCCGATCCCCACTGCTGAGCAAAAGCTTTACTCCTCCCAGCGGTGCATGCACACTCTGCCACGCGGACTCCCTGACGAGCTCTATTTGGATTTTTCTACGGACTCGTACGAATCTTCCACATAACTTTCCTCTTTGGATTCTTCTCCGAACATAAGAAAAAGTGTCCTTACCTTTGCACCTATACCCCCGCATGCCCGGCTGATCTCTTCTGCTCCTCGTGATCCACTCCCTCCCGCCACCGTGGGAGGAGTGTTGACGTCCACCGCAGGGTTCTTCTTCTTTTCGGTAGAAAGGGGTTCCTAGTGACTGCTCCATTTTTCTTTCCCTATATTTAATCTATCCGTCTCAGCGCATCTAATTGATTCAAAACATTATACAATGGAGGTGGCTATCTACTGGGAAATGCACTTATTGACATAAGACTAGGGAACCTGTATGTTGGTGTGCGACTATGAATTTCAAATTCGTACTAATCATCGTTTCGGCATGATCGACGGCAAAATTAAGTCCGTAAGAGTTAAAAATCACCTTCCGGTATTGTAACATAACACAAATGACCACTTCCAGTCACAAATAGAATCACTTTCGGAAGTAGATAAATGTCTCAAGAAATAAAAATTATATAAAAAATACTACTCATCGTTTCCATCATGACATCGAAGGAAAAAAGTTCCGAAAGAGTTTTAATCTACTTCCGGTATATGTTTAATTCAAATGACACTTCGTTCACAAAAATACCCCTTCTCGGAGTATAAAAATGTCTGTGGATAAATATATAATAAACAACGATACTCTCTTTTCTCGGTCATGAATCGAGATAAAAGTTCCTATAGAGTTTTAAACCACTTCCGATATTGTGTAATGACAAATGTCCTACTCTGTCCAATCTCTCACTTTTCGGCAATTATGAATGTTCTGGAAATAAATAATAATAAAACTAACCATAGATGAATCATCGTTTCTCGGTCATTGTATCGAAGGAATAAAATCCGGAAAGGGTTTTAATATCACTTTCTTGGTATTGTTAAATCTAAATGACACTTTCGTCAACAAAATAAGCACTTTGGTAAGTATAAAAATGTCTCTGGAAAATAAATAATCAAATAATATCAAACTCGGATGACATCATCGTTTCCCGGTCATTACGAGTAAAAACAAGTTCGGAAAGAGTTTTAAAATTCACTTCCTTGGTGTATTGTTAAATTACAATGACCACTTCATAGTTCACTAAAAATCACTTTCGGATAGTATAAAATGTCTCTGCAAAATAATAAGTAAATAACAAACGAAGATGACATCATGTTTTCTCGGTCATGAATCGTACAGTGAAAAAAGTTCCGAAGAGTTTTAACATTCATGTTCGTTATTGTTAATACAAAATGACACTTCTGTCAATCAAATAACTCTCTCTTTCGAAGTATAAAATGTCTCTTGAATCTATAATAAAAAAGATGTCATCATCGTTGTTTTCTTGCGGTCAGATCGTAAGGAAATAAAGTTCCCGAAGGTTTTAAATCCCTTTCCGTATTTGTTAGTACACAATGACCCTTCCCTGTCACAAAAATACATCACGTTTCTGGAGATAAACAATGTCTCTGGAAAAATAATTAATAAACCAAAACGATGATCATCATTCGTTTCGCCGTCATGAATCGACTCGGCGAAAAAGTTCCGTATTAAGAGTTTGTATAAATCACTTCCTGGTTATTGGAAATATAATGACCATTTCCTGTCATCAAAAATAATCATTTCGTTACTTAAAGTTCTCTGGATAAATTAAATTAAATAAGCAATCACGAATGATTGTTATCAGCCGGTTTGGTCGCTCGTCCCGCACGACCGCTCTGACAGTGACCGCAATCCCCGAGTCGGCCCGACGATTTCCTGGAATATAGATCGCCGTCCATTGGTAACTTCGAGCGACGGTGGTCCTTGTACAAGATCCGAATACTCGCCTCAATCGGTCAGTATCACGTGGTGGTAGGTCGTATTGCCAATTTCAATTGTACCTAATACCCACTGTGATCACTACTACGGGGTTATTCCACCCTCGAGGATCTCGTCTCGAACAAACCGGCCGTAGTGCAGCTATGTCAGTGCCTGTTCGGCGCCCTTAATCGCTGAGTACGTCGGGTCCTTACGGTCCCCCTATTTACGGCCACCAATCGGCTTTCTAACTCCCACACTCACGTAAATGTTTCAGTCCATTGAGGGTGGACAAAGCGAGCAGGTTACATTACCCAAGGACATTCTTATGTATAATGAACCGTATTCAATTAACGAGCAAACAATATAGAAACTACAACCGTCGAAAGCAAGATAATGTCAGTACTTACACGTTTACATTACGGGGATCGGCTGCCCAAAATTCATTCGAAAGAATCAAGCGTTTAGGAAAAAGCCCTCAAGGCATCGGGGGTCGACTGGCCTCTGGGGTCTTTATTCGTTGGGATATTGCAGGCGGACGAACGAGCCCATCGAGGACGTGGTCAGGTTTCTGCACCTCTGGCTTCTGGCTTGTGACGTACCTCACGATGCTCCTTCTTCCCACACATCTAGCGTAGCCCGCTGGTCGATGCTGTGGCTTCGTGTGGCAGGCTAGCTCTCTCCGGCTCTCTCCACCGTATACGCCGAGGTATTGCGCGACACAGCAGGTAAGTCTGCTGCATCAGCTCCGTCTCCTTCGTCTACGCCCGGACTTACCACGCAGCTCCTTGGTTTCTTGTTGACCTCCCGAGCTCCCCACTGTCTTGAGCAAAAGCTTCTCCTCCCACTGGGATATACTCAGCACACGAATTCTGCAGGGACCCACGACTCGTTTGGTTCTTTCTCACGGGACTTCACGACTCTTCTCCTCACCAATCTTTGGATTCTCTCTCGACTAAAAGAAGATGTCCTCTTCTATCCTTGCACCACCCTCCTCGCCCCGGCGTGACTATCATGCCTCTGAATCACCTTCCCCCGCTCAACACGGGTGGGAGGGTTTTGATCTCACGCAGGTTCTTTCTTTCTCTCGCAGAGAAGAGAGGGGTAGGGACGTCTCCCTTGTTTTCTTTTCCCTACTATTAATTCGTCCGCAGCGCACTCTAATGATTTCAAAACATTTAAACAATGCGATGTGGAGCTATTCTCGGACATGCCTATTGACTAAACTGACTAAGGAATCCTCTAGTTGGTGCGATTTGAATTCCAAAATTCTGTAACTATACCATCGTTTTCGTCAGGACGAGAAAAAAGTTTCCGAAAGAGTTTTAAAATCACTTCCTTGGTATTGTTTAAAATATACAATATATGACTCCACTTCGTCACAGATGACGATACTTTATTCTGGAAGTAGAAATGTCTGGGCTCAAGAAAAAATAATTATAATAAACAAACAATGCACACATCTACTATCGTTTCCTATATTCATGAATCGATGTGAAAAGAGTTTCGGTAAGATTTTTAAAATTCTCACTTTCTGTTCTTGTAAATACAAATATGACACTTCTGGTCACAATGCTTTTTATCTTAGTACTAAATATTTCTTCTGGACTTAACATAATGTATAATACATGGGTCATCGTGAGTCGATTTCGTGTGTTTTTCCTCTCGGTGCATTTGTAATTCTGGTTAGCTGGGAGAAAGTTTTTCCGTAGGCGTGTCTTATTTTATATCCTCTTACTTACTCGCGCTTTGGGGGACTATGGATGTCTCTTGCAGGAGAGATATATGTATTCTAGATATGATTCTATATTTAGAATGATCCTTCCTTGTCTCTCTCAGACATGATCATTCACTTTCGTATGTATTGAAAAGTTCTGTGTGTGAATAATATAATCACTATTTTAATAAGCACACGATGACATAGTCGTATTGCCGTTCCATGAGCGGGAGTAATAGAAAAGAATAGTATCACGGTGCTAAACAATGTTTTTAGTGTCCAACATTTACCACGGCTTGTCTTTACGATTGCTTCGCATACCCAAGCATCTAGAGCTCACCATACGTCTGCAACTAAGATGAATCCTTCTCGTGAAGTTTATAAATGAATGTGTGCTTTGGAAATAATTAATTAATAAACAAATCGATGAGAGATCCATCGTGTTTTCACCGTCCAGGTCATTATCCAGGACTAAAAATTGATTTTCGCGGTTAGAGGTTATTACATTCATTCTTTCCTTTGGTTATTTGTTTAAATTACTATCGAGGACCACTTCGTCTACGCTGAATATATATACTTCACTTTTATCGTATTGAGTTGTGTGTTCTTGGTAAGATATAATGTTTAATAAACAGAGACGTTACATCATCGTGTGTACCTCGAGTCTTTGACTCAAGGTATATAAGTGTGCTGCGGAATACTGATTTTTACATACAGTGTCTCGGCTTATTGTTAATACCATATAATGTACTATTCTTGTCAACGAAATAGTAATAGTATCTTGTGCGGGGTAGTGATAAGGAATATGTTCTCTTTTGGTAATAATTAGCTTGAGTTTTATAAGTGAGGAGAATAATATGTTTGTTTGATCGATCTCGGGAGGTTAGTGGTGATGCCGATTGACCGTGATTGCTGAGGGAAAAAGTATCTGCGTCGGATAATAAATCTTTGACTATTCTCGCACTGCCTGGTAATATGTGTAATACCATCTCAATTGACGCACTTCCTTTAGTCTGCTTGTTCTCTCATATTATAATATTAGATCCTGTTGCTGTGCATATAATTGTGATCTCTTGTGTGGAAGTTGGAATTGATGAATAGGGGTACATAAGCGATAGTGAAACATCTTAATCGTTACTCTGGGTCATTGTGATCGACGTGTGAAAAATAGTGCCGGTATTACGAGCTTTCTCAGAAATCACTTTCCTGGTATTGTTTAAATTTATCGATGAAGACCTTCTCTAGTGGTGCACAAGATAATCAGCTTTCTGTGAGAGTGAGTAAACTATATGTTGCTTGTGTGTAAGTATAGCATATTTAATAACTCTAAGATGATAGTTATTGTAGCATTCGTCTGGTCAATTTTGTGAGCAGGCTGAACCTTCTTTGAGGCAGGTATGAAAGGATCTGCTCTGGGGGCGTGTCGTACAGTGAATCGTATCTCGCATCCTGGATGTTGTGTTGTGACGCCGCAAGTCGATCGGCCTGATCCGAGTTTCGGCTCTGGTATCAGTCATTAGCTCTTGCCATCGTCACGGTCGATGTTCAGTTAATGTCGACGAAGACCATGAGATTCTACTGGTGAGCTACTGGGTCTCGTTTGGTTATCCGAGTATGTCACGATGATGCTCTATCCTCTGCGCTTCAGTGATTTATTTGGTGGAGTTTCGGTGTTCGCTCGGTATGCATGGATCTCTCGTCGCAACTGTGGTAGTTAGCCGATACCACGTACTGAATGTGTGTTCGCAACGGCGCCGTGGACGTGTTTTTTCTTCAGTTCCATCCTCGTAACGGAGAGTCTAGATACTGAACAGATGTATAACGCTGGGCAGCGGAGGCTTTCACATCGTTCTGGGCTGGATTGGAGTGCGCGATGTGTGCCGTAGCGGCTTAATCGCCGTAGTATGTGCTGGTGATCTCCTCATGTTCCCAGTCATTACGCAGTTCAAAGGCTTCTAACTCCACTACAGAATGGGTTCGATGGCCTGAGATTGGTGATAGGTAATGGACGAATGCCTTGAGCAGCTTATTACACACAGTATGCTTTTTTGTTGATGAACACGTATCGCCACTTAACAGCACAAAGTGAACGTATCAGCGACTCATGCTACTCCTCAAGCTTTGGTGAATAATGTGTACATCTACTCTTAGGCACAGTCCTGTATGCTTACGGGTCGTCGGGCTGTTTAGCGTCAACAGCTCACATGGTGTACACAACATCATTCGAAGATCAAGCATGGTATGTCAAACCCGATTCCAAGGCGTAAGGGGTTCAGTGCTTTCGACTTCTCTCTGGGTTTTGCTTCCTTATGGCGCGTGTATATGTCTGGGACTTGGCAGACCATGTCGAGTCTCACGAGACTTTTGGCAGCGTTTACTGCCACCCTCGTGGTGTTCTGGCACTTGGGCGACCCCGATGTCCTTCCCACCAGCAAGCTAGCTAGCCTACACGGGTTCGTTGGCTCTGGACCTTTCCGTGTGGCAGGCTACGCTTCTTCCGGCAGTTTCTCGTCCACCTCACGACTATCTTCGGTTCGCGACACGCAGTGCAAGGTTGCGCCTCCATGCTCGCGTCTCTCTTTCGCGACTGCCTCCGGTATCTTCTCGCTAGCTTCCTCTCGGTCTGTGCGTTCCTCCCGACTCTCCATACTGTCTTCGAAGCAAAAAGCTTACTCCTCCACGGGATTACATTCGCTCGCAACTCTTTGCAGCGGGTACCTCCCACTCGAAGCTCTTTTAGATTGATTCTGTCTCACTTGGGACTCTCCCATCCGAGTCTTCTTCAACCAATACCTTTTGTGGTTCTCTCTCGACATAAGATAAAAGCATGTTCTCTCTTTATCCTTATGTCTCCTCCCCGCACCCGGTAGTGACCTCATTGCCTCGTGATTCCACCTCCCCCGCCTCGAACCACGTGGTGTCGGAGTAGTTGTGTACTTCACCGCAGGTTCTTCTCTTCTCACTCATTCGCTAGAAGATGGGGGAGAGTGACGTCTCCTTGTTTCTTCTTTTTAACTATTAATATCATCCGCAGTTGCATTTAATTATTTTCATCATACCATTTATTAAACAATGGAGGTGAGTCTATCTACATGAACTATCCATCGTTACTCTGACTAGCTGCACCTTAAGGAACTCTATTGTATGTTGTGTTGTCGGATTTTTGACATTTCCAAATTCTAACATATCTTTTTACGGTCATTGTGAGAAGGAAAAAGGTTCCGATAGATGTTTGCAAGTCTGACTTTCTCCTGGTTAGTGTTTGTTGATACTAGATGATGAGACCACAGTTAGTGCTCATTGAAATTACTTATATTTGATCGTATTCTGGATGTGTAGTAAACTGTATTCATAGTTCTAAAATTTAGGTATATCCGACAATGACTTCATCGGTTCCATTCCAGTGTGATTATCGACATAAAATAAGTGCGGAAAGAGTTTTAAATCATCTCACTTTTCCTCGAGGTTTGTTTTTTAATTAGCAAATGTTCTCATCGTCGCGTTGTCACCAAATAAATATCACTTTGCCGGAGGGGACAGGTTTATGAAAATGTCTCTGGAGAATATATAGATATGTTAATACACCTATCCCACGTGACTGCGATCATATATTTTCGGTCATGAATCGACGTATAATAGAAAGTTCCTCGTGAAAGTTTAAATCATTCGTAGCTGTTCCTTGGTTTGATTTGTTATATTAAAATGGATTGGATCTTATCTTCCATGTTACTCAAATTAATCATTCTTTCTGAATATCGATAAATGTTCTTCGGAATAATAAACTAATTTAAAAACAAACTCGAGGACATGTTATTTTCGTTCCTGTGTGTCATGTTAAATCGAAGAAAGCAAAATGTTCCGGTGAAATACGGTAGTTAAAATCACTCCGGTTTTGTTAATACCAGCAATGAACCACACCTTCTGTCACTAAATCGTTGAATCCCACTTTCGTCGCGATGTTATAATAATGTTCTGTTTGAAAATACAACTTAATTACATAACAAACGAGGGGACATCATTCGTTTTCCTGTCATTGAATCTAAGGTAAAATAAACGTTTCGGAGAAGAGGTTTATGAATCACTTCCGGTATGTTAAAATACATAAATATTTGCCTTTATACATTTCTCTGTTGTTCACTAAAATAAATCCCACTTTCGGAAGTTATAAAATGTCTCATGGTACTAAAAATAATTTATAGATTTACCCACAATAAGAATCGAGATGATTCCTTCATTCGTTTGTCGGTCCTATTGAATCGAGCAGCCGAATAAGTTCGAAAGATTTAATAAAAATCAATCACTTGCCGTATTGGTTAAATACAAAATGACACTTCTTTTTCTACACAAATAATCACTTCGGAATGTCTAAAATGTCGTTCTTCGAATTTAACAAACTCCATGATTAATTAATAAACCAAAGATGACCATCATCGTTGCGTTTGATGAGATGCGTCAGGAATTCGAGAAAAAATATATATTCCTCGAAAGGTTTTTAGAAATCTATTCGTGTTTCCAGGTTATTGTTAAATCATTTAAAAATCCTCATTACCCTTGTAGCGTGTTCTCCCTGTTCACAACATAATATATCTATCTTGCGGAGTATAAAATGTCTCTGTGAATTAATTAATTAAAGTTAACATACGGATCGGACATCTTCGTTTCGGTTCATGAATCGACGGAATAAAGTGTTCGAATGAGTTTTGTTAAAATCATTTCCTTGGTATTGTCTTACAATACTCACATGCTCTACTTCCTGATTCACACATATCCACTTTCCCTTAGAGTTTTAACTATCATCAGCTCTTCATGGGAAAATATACATGTAATTATATTCTACAGCGGATGTGTCAGTCATTTCTGTTAGCTTAAGGCCGTGGTTTTCTATGGTCTGCGCCTCGTCATCCGAGAGCCGCTAGTGCTTGTGATGCTTATCGCTCTATCATACCGCACGAAGACGGCATCTCACGGTCGAGTCGAGGCTGGTACAAATTTTGGTGCCGAGGTTGTTGCTACTACTGTGTGGGACCAGAGTGGACTTTCGTATTCGGTTTATCTCAATCTTGCTTTCACA
>JAXMNL010000345.1:48033-66579 GCA_035128595.1 Eptatretus atami | reverse complement strand
CGATGATTTTACAAAACGTTCATTGTTATCGAGGGATTAAACAAAACATCTCCACAAAGACTTCCTTGTACAATAAACCTTTAAAAATATTTTTTTTAATTAAAGCAGATTATTAGAGACTTGTATTAATATTATAAAACATTTATAATTCCACAGATGGAAGAGATCAAGTTACTCGTGGGCCCTAGGAGAGTGCTGAATATCACATACTCGCCCTCAGGACATGAACTCCGTGAACAACTGAATCTCATTACTCTGCCTCAGAGATTAGTTCTGAATATCACAGTTACACTGCCCTCGGGAATGAGTGCTGAATATCACAGTCACTCTGCCCTCAGGCATGATGCTGAATATCACAATTACTCTGCCCTCCAGGACATGAGTGCTGAATATCACAATTACTCCTCCCCTCAAGGGCATGAGTGCTGAATATCACAATTAACTACTGCCCTATGACATGAGACTCTGTGAAACTGAATCTCAGTTTACTTCTGCCCTCAGACAATTAGTTCTGAATATCACAGTTACTCTGGCCCCAGGGAATGAGTGCTGAATGATACCACTCTGCCTCAGGGCCAAGATGCTGAATAACACAATTACTCTGCCTCAGGGCAGAGTGCTGAATATCAACAGTCGCTCTGGCCCTCATGAAACCCTTAAGAAGTGATCTGGATTTACCTTCACCTCATGGGACTGTTGCCATTCTGACATTTCACGTCGTGGGCACCGAGGGTGCGGCGCTTTCCCGTGTGCAGTTGTGGTGGGCGGCGCATCTCGTAGGCACGGACACTGGAGGACGTACATGAATTCTTGGGCGAGGGAGGGGGCGGGCTCCTGTCGGCCTTGTGCAGTGAAGAGGGGGGCGGGGCCTGTCGCGGCCTTGTCACGTGAGGGAGGGGCGGCTCCTGTCGCGGCCTTGTGCACGTGAGGGGAGGGGGCGGGGCTCCTGTCGCGGCTTTGTCCCGTGAGGAGGGGCGGGGCTCCTGTCGCGGCCTTGTGCAACGTGAGGGAAGGGGCGGGGACCCTGTCCGGCCTTGTGCACGTGAGGGGAGGGGCGGGGCTCCTGTCGCGGCCTTGGCACGTGAGGGAGGGGCGGGCTCCTTCCGCCTTGTCACGTGAGGGGAGGGGGTCGGGGCTCCTGTCGCGGCTTCGTGCCCGTGAGGGAGGGGGCGGGGCTCCTGTCGCGGCCTTGTGCACTATGTGTTTGTGTATTTCGTGAGGGGAGGGGCGGGGCCTCCTGTCGCGCCTTGTGCACGTGAGGGGAGGGGCGGGGCTCTGTCGCGGCCTTTGTGCACTGTGAGGGCAGGGCGGGGCTCCTGTCGCGCTTGTGCAGTGAGGGAGAGGGGGCGGGGCTCTCGTCGCGGCTTGTGCACGTGAGAGAGGGGGCGGGGTCCTTCAGCGGCACTTCGTGCACGTGAGGGGAGGGGGCGGGGCTCCTCTTGCGGTCCTGTGCCCGTGAGGGGAGGGTGGGTTGCATTGAACAGTGTCCCGTGTGAAGCGCCGGGACCTCGCTTGTCCGCTATTATTTATTTATAAACATAACACAACGGGACGGCCGGCTAACGCCCTCCGAAAGGTGAGCGCATTGCAAGACAAATCACGAAAGCGGCAGTTTTATCGCAGGATCGGAATCGAACCCACGTCACAACGAAGGGATTGTTCAAAGAAAAATAGGACATCAGTGTTTACGTTTGAAGCGAAATCAGTAACAAATGGGTCAACCTCGTCCGAATGGTGGACAGTACGTGCACAGTGCCAGCAACAATGGGAGAACCGTCCATGTCGGTGTAAAGAATAACATTTTAACCGCTTCTAAAATGGATCGGAGATTGAGACACGTTCAACGAGCAGACATCAGGTTGTCCGATGCTCAGATTTTTAAAAATCACAGAACACAACGATATAATCCCAGTCAGAGATAGATCGACACGAGCCCGAAGCAGTGAACACACCGGACGATCCCATGGTCGATTTTCAAAAAACACAGCGAATCGCTGATTTGGTCGAGCTCGAGCACTCAAAACTGGAACGTCATCTCGTCTTCCCGCCATTTTACCTCAGCAGTCAACTTTCCATGAAGTCAATTCCACGAGACCAGTTCATTCCATTTCGTCAACAGTCCACAACTTTTGAGATATCGCGCTCACAGACGACAGAAAGAGGTAAAACAGTTCAACCTCCTCGCCTTCGGTGTCGAGTAACGATGGACCACGCAAACGTAACACTCGTTCATGGGTTCCGGGGTTTTTGGCGGAATTTCGGGACATGAAGCGGAACACATTGTGGAGAAAACAAACGTGCCAAAGGAGCTACGGCGCCTAGCAACGATTTAGTCGGTCAACTAAAGAAAAATGGCGCGAAATGAAAGAACGGCCTCAGGAGAAACACACCCCGCTGTGTACCCTCCGCCGAGACAGCACTACCTTCTCACCCAGACAGGAATCCGGAAGCTCACGTGTTTTTTACTTCACTGCCGATGTTCATGTAAATAAATACAACTTTCGCGTTCGATGTCTGAGGTTTTTTTTCTCTCATTTCGTGCTTTTTCGCTCCTCATCTGTTTACTTTCCCTCGCGGATGGATATTCCACCGGCGCTCACAAGAATGAAACGTGATGCGGTCAAGTTGGTGTCTTCTGGCGGTGGAAAACTTTTCTCGAATTTCGGATTTCATTTTTAAATTTCTTCTCAACGATAGAGACGTTGTGTGGGTGAAAAGGTATTTTATTTGTGTGAATAAAAATGATTATGATATAAAAGCGTTACTAGTGAACTTGGTGGGTTTCCGGCACCTTGACATGAATCAGGGTATCGTCACCACGAGGTAAAACGACGAGGGCAACTCTGGTGGAGCGCGTTACCTCAGGCGGCTGAACGTTCAAGAAGTCGTGTGTCCACTGATTGGCTGGATCTGGATTCGGACTGAACCCAAATATCCAATCGGTTTGGGTTCTTGGTCTCCACCACGACTCATCCACCATGTTTCGTCTGAGATACCCCACTGCTCACGATACAACAACCAAGGCAACAGACAGACAGACAGGAAGTGAAAACGTCCACCTTCGGCGCCTAGTATAATGAAACGAAAAGGTGCTTCAGCGCTCGGCGGTCAATGTTCCGTGAGCTCGTGAAGGACCACCACTTCGCGGCTGAGCTGTATGTTTGTTTCCGAGACGTTTCCACGTCAACAATAACAGCGCTGACAGTTGACCGGGGCAGCTCAAGCGGAGCAGAATGTGAGGAACTGACCTTGTTGGAAAAGGTGGCATCCGATGACAGGAGCCCCACGTTAAAGTCACTGAGCTCTTCCAGTTCGTCCCATTCTCCTGCCGATGATCTACAGGAGATTGCACGTCTGTGTGCTTTGATCGTAATACACCTGTCGGCAATGGAAAGCCGACATCCCAACCATCTTGGAAGGTGGTGCCCACATACTTTGGCCAGTAGTGAATACGGAGGAGAAAACCATCCCATGCTCGTCTGCCCATGAGGAACCAATCCTGTTGAAACACAGAACAAACAACTTCGACCTGGGAAAAACCAACTTTCTAACCTTCTTGGAGACGCATCGAATAATGACTCGGAATTCAAAGAAAATGAGCTTCGATTCGCCAACCGAACGCAAAGCCTCATCGATGACCCCCGTCCTGTGAGCTCCTCGCTCCATCCTGGACCTCTAAACTTTTGGGAAACTCCGCAAAAGTTATCACATGAGGTCCAAAATGGTGCCCTGGTCCCCGACCGTTTAATCAAATCGATGTTCAAGGCACATGGATGAATTAGGGGGGGCGATGCTCGTGGTTCCTTGAACCGTCAACAAGGTCTGGTCTTTGGGTAAATCTTCCCTGATTGGAAACTCTTCCGTTCTCATTGCTGTTTCCTGAAGCCGGAAAAGGATCCCACATACAACCCATGCTCGCCACCAAACGGATGCTCCTCTTTCTGTTGTTGGTTAAAATCAATGGACAAGGCGGTTAATGGAACGTTTCGTGTTCTTCCGAGAAAAGAACAACCTGCTGTGCCTGAAAGAGTGGTTGAGGTCCACTAAGGCCGATGAGAGGTCTGGAAAGAAGGTCTTCTTTTAAAGATACAGCCAAATGCCAGGTCTGCCTGTGAAAGCATGCTTGAGGAGGTAATTCGACCAACTAAGAGGTCTGAAGACTCAATAGTTCGATAACGTGCGAATGGCTTGGAACTCGACAGGTGAGATGTTTCACAATCAAGGTCACACCTTCTTGTTATGGAGTGCTGCTGCTTGTTGTTGTTTTCTTACCTGCATTACCTGCCCTGGTTTGACTTCTCACTCTTTTCTCCAGGCTTCAAAGAAGCGGTGTACCCTCACTGGTGTCATCCCATCGTGAACGCATCAACTTTTAATTACCCCCCATGAACCCATCCGAACGCCTCTTGGGAAGGGAAATCAAATCCACGGACGCGTTTCGACCCGAGCAGCCCGAGATCAAAAGAGAGAGGAAGCAACAACAGCACAAGACCCTTTTACCCTGTAACAAGACGCCATATGGAAGTACACGTCATCATACTGTATGTACATCGTTCCCGAGGGGGGAAGCCTTCACTGATGACGTCATGTATGAAATCCTGATTCAGTCGACAATCTATTTAATTACAATACCGGCTTGATTCATCATTCCTTTGTGTTGTGGAGGACCCACTTCGTTTCCCATCAAATTCCTTGGTGCAGGTAAGTCAAGTTTAAAATAGGTATTAAGGTCAGGTGGAAATAAACTTACCGGTTTTGTTAATTTCTTTAGTTTATCGAAACCAACGATTCAAGACGACACTCGTTGAGTTAATGAACACTAAAGCCGTTAAATCCATCGAAAGCTTTCAATAACTATTTCGGCCTTCGATCCAACGGGGACAAATCGTAACACATCAACCGGCCGAATCGAATCAAAACTAGATAATCGAGTTTTAAAGTCTTAATAAGTTAAACGATGAAACGACTGAAGAGCCCGTGTACGTTTTGCCGATCCGAGGAATTTCCGTGCACGGATTATATTAATTAAAATGTATCGATACGTGGTAAAGACCTCATCCACCTGGAGCCGTGGCGAGGGTCCACAAGGTACCCGAGGAAGGAAAACTCTCAGCTACTAACGTCAGCAACAAACAACCCCCCCCTAACCACCAGATGGGAGGATCAGGTTGGGAATATCATACAGGTTCGACAGATTGCGGCGAGCCGGCTGTCTTGCCTGCTCCCATCGAACCTCCGGCCCGTGACGGTCTTGGTTTACCCTGCTTTAACCTGCCATGACCCTGACCTGTTGAGTAACGGAAGGTGTTCTCACCTCCGTCGCTGTCCTGTCTGTGAGCAGGATACATCTTCAATAAGTGTGGATGGATTCGGACCAAACTTGGCGGGACACTCCCGGATTGTGACAAGGACGAAACCAGATCGATTTTGGTTCAGATCCGACAGATCCGGCTTCATCACTGGCTGGATGATACAACGTCCGGTAAAATAATCATTTATGTCCGCAAATAAAAAAGGACGAAAAAGATTCCTCTAAAGTTAATAATGTTTCCCGATGAACACTAAGAAGACGAGTCACCACGTTCTGAGATTTTTGGCTTCCGAAGATAATATCAAACGATGAGCCGCAAGATGTTCCTGTCAATGTCAGAGGGAAGAGGTGGGTTTCAATTTTACGTCCTGCGTCACTTTACGTGTTGACCGTCATCGTGGGGCGTGGCCTAATGGAAAGGCGTGGCGCCCAACAAGTAACGCGCGGCGAGCCGTGGACTGGGCGGACTTCAAGTCCTGAGGGGACGAAAAATCATTCAATCGAGTACGTTGTGGGCAAAAAATGTTTATTGTTGTTGTTACAAAAGGATGTTGTCAAAAAATAAAGTTTTAATTAAAAGGGGCGAAGTTTACGAGCATTTCATTAAAATTAACTCGTGGACTAATAAAATCTAAAAACACGTGGTGTTGTTAATTAATTAAACGAGTAAACAACGTCCGTCGTTTCGGGAAGGTAATACTGAGGGGGGAGAAAATGTGTGGGGAGAGAGAGGGGGAGAAAGTGAGGAGGGTGGAGGGGGAAAGAGAGAGGAGCGTGGAGGGGTGGGGGCAGGGCCGGATTTACCATTCTTGTGGCTCTCGAGGCCCAAACCTTATCAGTGCCCCCCCCCAACAAAAAATTATATATTATATAATATAATAATATATATATATATTCGTTACTTTTGTTATATTTTTCGATACTTATTTAAATTTATAATTTTATCTATACGGGCTACTAGCCTAACTCTTGCCGATCAGAAACCCACAAGTCCCCGGTGGGCCCCCAGTTACTGGTGGGCCCCTAGGCCAATGGCCTATTGGAAAAATCCCATAGCCTGGGTAGTGGAACGAGAAGCAGGGAGAGGGGGGGGAGGAGCAGAATGAGGTGAGAGGAAGGAAGGCAGACGTGCAGTCGATGCGTTAATTATTATGATATCATACCGTCTCACAAAATGATCCTGCAAAAAATAAGAAATAATAACACCGTCCGGAACATACACCGCCCGGACACGTTCCGGAGACAAACTCCGTCCAGACATGTCCGGAGTTAACTCCTGCCCGGACATAACACCGCCCGGACACGTCCAGAGACAAACTACGTCGCCATACAAGGTCCTGGAAACAAAATCCGCACATAATAGCCACCTCTCCAAAGAGGGAGAGAGAAAGAGAGGGGGGACGGGGTGGAGAGGGAAGGGAGGGAGAGAGGGGTAAAGGCGGGCGTAGAGGGAAGAGGAGGAGGTGGAGAGGGAAGGGAGGGGCGGAGAAGGGAAGGGAGGAGAGAGGGGAGAGGTGGAGAGGGAAGGGGAGGGAGAGAGGGTAGGGGGCCAGAGAGGGAAAGGGGAGGGAGAGGGGAGGAGGTGAGAGGGAAGGGGAGGGGCGGAGAGGGAAGGGGAAAGGAGAAGAGGGGTGAAGGGGGTGGAAGGGGAGGGGAGGGAGAGAGGGGTAGGGGGGGAGGAGGGGAGGGGAGGGAGAGGGGAAGGGAGGAGAGAAGGGGTAGGGGGTGGAGAGGGAGGGGGAGGGGCAGAGAGGGAAGGGGAGGGAGAGAAGGGGCAGAGGGAGAGGGGGGAGGGGCGGAGAGAAGGGGAAAAGAGAGGGTGGAGAGGACGGGAGAGGGGGAGGAGAGGAAGAGGGGAAGGGGAGAGAGAGAGGGGAGGGGGAGGGCGGAAGGGAAAGGGAGGGAGAGAGGAGGAGGGGCGGAAAGGGAGGGGAGGGGCGGAGAGGAGCGGGAGGGAGAAGAGGAGGAAGGGGGGAGGGGGGAGGGGCGGAGAGGGAAGGGGAGGGCAGAAGAGGGAAGGGGAGGGAGGAGGGGCGGAGAAAAAGGGGAGGGAGAGGGGCGGAAAGGGGAGGGAGGGAGAGAGGAGTAGGGAGGAGAGGAGAGGGGAAGGGGAGGGAGAGAGGGAGGGGCGAGAAGGAAAAGGGGGGGGAGAGAGGGGCGGAGAGGAAAGGGAGGAAAGAGAGAAGGATGAGAAATTCAAACAATTAAAACAAACAATACAAGAATTAAAAGAAAAAACACGAAAAAAAAATAAGAAACACCATTTTTATTTAACCCCCTTGGTGATACCCCTGAGGGTGTCCCACGCTTCTCATCATCACTCCTCCCACCCCACCCCCCAAATTAAATTATTTAGTTTTGAGGGATTTATTTAATCTGGAGTGGTGGAGCACAGGCATGAGCGACTAATGGCCCCTCCTGCATCTAATGTCCTTGGTTATTCTGTGTGCGGCAAGCCAATGGATCATTCCTACCTTCGAGCATCACCGCCAGGAACTCCAGCTCTTACACGGATAATGATGAAAACAAACAACCGGATGAGGTTCGAGCTCCACAGGTCACGTAATGCCACTGTAACAATACTGTAAACCAGATATTGTCCTTGCATGAATAACCTGGACTGCTATAATCTCGGGGTTATCGTCCTCTCCGTCAGTGGAGGCACTGAATGACGATGGAGAAATCCACTCCGGTTATCTCTCCTATGGAGCCATGATGCGTCAGGTACCACTCGGGGTTCCCTCTCACCCCAATGGAGCCACTGATGAGTTAGTGGAGCATTAAAATGATTTCCGGTTTTTTATCTGCCGGTGGAGGCACTGATGATGTCAGTAGTACAGCAGGCACTCCGGGTTCTCCTGTCACCGATCAACATGGAGGCAGTGGACATTCTGCGACGTTCTGACGGAAGTATACCATCGAAGAGAACATAGGAAGAGGTGTAAATGTATCTAGCGAGACTGATGATTGTTAAGGGTGAATGATTTGTGCAATAAGGACGTGCATTTGGATGTTCGAACTGTTCTGTCAGGTATCACATTCCGACAGACCTCCATTTTACCGTACTGTGCCGAAGGGCTGCCCTGGCACACCTGTCGAATCTGTAGGCTTCATGTGCACCTCAGCCACGGGCTCGACTCGCCAACTGCGAAAATGACTCCGCCGGATGACGACACGGTGAATTGAGATGAACGATCTCTGTTAATGTAAATTCTGCGTGGCGGACTCACGACACTCCACTCATCGTTGAACACAGCAGACCGAACCAATAATTCCCTTTGTGCGAGGAATAAACGTAAAAAGGGGATTTTCACCTAATTAGCTTCCCACCAAAAGACCACCACTGTGAGCCGTGGTCGATATCCTTGATAACGAGTGACTGCCCAAGGAGCCGGTTGGGAGGAACGAGGTGACAGGTCGCTCCCGCCCTTACCCGGTTAGAGACACTCGCCAACTCCGTGGCAGAAGGTAAACAGAAGAGTTTGCTATTTTGAGCCTGAACTGTTGAAACAATATGTTGAGCAATTTGCTTTATCTTAGCGAGAGTAACCGAGAGAGAACAATCCGGTGATGTAACAAAGGGAGTGCATTGTTTTTCTTCCAACGCAGGTGAAAAAGTCCAGGAGAGAAGAAAAAGAAGAAAATGAAATGTCGGCGGATCGTGAAATAGGAAAGGAAAAGGAATGGAGAGAAGAACAGTGAAAAAACTTTCAAAAAGTGTAAAATAAACCAACAAAGTGTTCAAGAGAAAAGAAGAAGATAAGGAAAATAGAAGAAGCAAGAAAGAAGAAAGAAGAAATCGGATAAACTGTTCATATACCCAGAAGAATGTTACCGAAGGAATCAAAACGCGTTGAACCGCAGATCTTCACGGAACTGTCCGTAAAGAGGCTCGCCGGCTGAATCGGCAGCTCTCAACCGACCATCACTGAAAACAGTTTCGGGCGAATGACCTTTTGATTTTTTCCCTCGGTGAATGAAGAGGAACCGCCACAGAAATATGGTCGGCAGGGGTAGGGAAAAAGATGTCCCTGGAAAAACCAACGATATTACCTGAAAGAGCTTGCGCCTACGTCCATGAGCTTATCGGTCACCTGCCACGTCAAACTCAGATCTCGAAATCGCCGAGAAAAGCCCAAGAAAGATGGCAACCAAGAAACAGCGAGGAGCTTTCAACTTCTTTGCTTGACGATGTTTTCTGAGAAAGACTGGTGTCCTGGAAAAAAAGTGCGGAGATTAAAGCGGTCTTCGTGAGAGGGTCCATGCAACGGAATCGTCAACACCGGGGCTAAAAGAAATTCAATGTCGTTCGAAGATGGCCGAGGGTCGACTGCAAGCATTCACGGAGCGTTTGGAGTTCTCAAGTGTCGATCAAAATGGCAAATGGCAAAGACAATGACGAATGTGGAGGAACATCCTCCGTGACGTGACAATCCAGGAGTTTGGTCACGTTTCGGTGTTCCTTGGATCATCCACAATCCCGGCGGAGTGCGAAGCAGCCACCGTGAGTGCACAGAAAAAGTCCGCTTCGCAATTCTCCCGAATACACTTTCCAGGCCCAGGACAGGACTCCCTCTGGACCTAATCCCTGCCTTGGCAGAAAGAGGGCAACGGACGAGAGATCTCTGGAGCAGGGTACCAACCGGAAGTGGAGCCAAAGCAAGGTCAGTTATGTTGGAGATCAGGCTCAGAAGTACGGTAGTTGTGGAGCGCCAAAACGTAGGTAGTAACTCCGTTTCCGAACGTTGCATAAAAATCTGGACCGAGTTCAATCCTTGATAAGCTCAGGTTGAGGTGAAAGTTCACCTCAACTTGAACATCCGGTGTACGCCCGTGCAGTCAGTCTCTTAAATGTTTAATGCAACTTCGGTCTTTTGTCGAGGTACCTTGAAGGCCAACTATCTTCCCAATGAATGTGGTTAACTCGGTAGTTATATTTTGGGGCCTGTGGTGGTATTTTGTGGTGCTATCTAACAATGGGAGGACATGTGGATTGGCTGTTCTGGTCGTCACATTCTCGTTGGACTTCCTGGATATCCTTTGTCGTGCCGTATGTGCGCCAATCGACTCCGTGAACGTGCAGCTCTCAGGGAGAGTTGTTCAGCAGTGCATCTGTTTTTCTTCCCGTCGGCACTTACAACTCACAATTTTTGTTTCAATTTTTCCCACAGGTATCCAGCACCACCATACCAACGCGCGTCTTCCACCGTTGTCGTCCAGAACGCTCAACGGAAATTATGTATTCGAGTTAAGTGAAAGCTTCTACAGTCATCCCAAACCACAACCACTCCTCAAGGCTCTGGTTCCACGTGTGTAGAAGATGGAGGGGGAGCATTCTTACCCAACACTCTTCATTTGCTGTTGTCATCATCCGCTGCACTCAAACCTGGTGACAAACCACCAACCAACAGACTCTTGTTTGTTTGTTCGTTCTTGTTCCCACGCCAACAATGCTTGTTGCTGTCATCCGATAATAACTCCTTGTGGAGCAAAACTACATCTGATCTCCATAAAAACACATTATATAATTCATATTTTCATCACTCCGAAGGGCACTCCCACACCCTCCCGGGCCGGCAGGATAACCTTCTGCGTGTATCTTACTCGGGCGGGTCGTGATCGGAGAAAGGTTGAAGTACGTGCTCGTCTGCTGGCCTCGGGTGGCCACTTAAGGCCAAGTACTCTGGGGTTGGAAACCACAGGTAAGAACTTTGGAAAAACTCCATTCGCTCAGAGAACTGTTAAATGTCCAATTTTGGAGTTTCCGTGACAATCCATGTTTGTTCCACAGTTGTTAAGATTCTTCCTCGTCCCACGCACCTTAACATTTCTTGTGTTAAACTACATCTGCACAATGTTTTACCAATTTAAATAAAGTATTCAGAACATTCCTGAATCTGACACATACCCTCCTCTGATGTCGAACCCTTACTCCAAGCTTGTGTCACCCTTCTCAAGCTGGACCGCAAATTTGGAAAAGCCAACTCTACTAACCCCACTATCCAAATCGTTGAGGTAAACACAATGAAACAAGAGCGAGTAATTTTTTGCAAACACGTCCCCGCTCCCGATGTGATATTTCTAAGTCCAAGAAGGCCATAACCCTGAAAAAAGGTAGAAACATAACATAAACATGTAGGGGCCTTTCCTGTCTCAAACCACAAACACCAAAGCCTTGATCTAATATTCTCCTGTGGTTTGTGAGAACGTTCGGAGTTCCACCACTGCTTGGTTCATTCAGATCTCCTGCTCGATGTTGATAAACCTCCAAGTCAACGGTGGCTCGATGAGGTTCAACATCAGAACTGTGGGCTAGCCTTAAAACCCAATGGAATCATCAAACGAGTCCTTGAAATGGAAGCAGCGTGGGATAGGGTGTTGTCATGGTTGATACAGGTTGGGTGGCAACCACGAACCGTGGAACTCCAATGAATGCCGGTATACTGGGTCCTCTATCGGGAATGCACCGCAGGGTCATCGTCATCATTCTTACATTTCCGAGCCATGATAAAGTCCTTCACACTCCATTTCATTGCCATTCCTCCTGGACGACGGTCGTACTCCATGTTGTAGAGGGATGAAACAACGGGGGGGGGGGGGGGGGGGGGGGGGATGGCCGCCCATTCAAGTGGTGCAACCAGAGATACGCTCATAAACTCCTCAAGAGTGGAAGTCATAAAGCATTTAAAAGCCGAACTTTTCCTCGAGCGTTTTCTGAACGACCAAGACTTAATAAATCCGTTTTGAGCCCAATCCACAAGGTGAAGAATCACTTAAAAAAAAAATTTAAAATAATTCTCATATCCAGATCTGGATCCGGATCTTCAACCAAATCGTAATCGTTTTCGTCTTGGTCAACACACCCAACCTGTCCAACAAAATTTCATCCAAAATCCGTCCACAACTTTTTGTATAACTGTACACAAACAAACAAAACAGAAAGGAGCCCAACAATTCGAGCTTTCCCAAACGTTTCGGCTTGTCGGCTAACAAATAATAAATAAATAAATAAAACAACGATGTGAATGAATGAAATAAGATGTACATGTGGCTCCTGTATTTTCTCAAATCTGACAACGGTACTCGGACAATCGCATTCAGAAACAGCATCATCGCTCCGGAGGAGGTTCAGGCTTCCAGTGCTAGCGTGTGAGTTGCGACCGAAGCGCCCCGTTTGATGTAAGCCGCGTGAGTGGGTGTTGGCCATCGGAGGGCCACAAAAGCGGTGAGTCTCCTCTCCCGGAGAAGACTGCTTCGGTTGACGTGCGGTGGGTCTATCCAAGAGACAACTTCACGGTGCACGGCCTCGTAGAACAGCAAATGAGCCGACTCAGCCGAGGTCGATTGCCGGGAATGAAAACCTACCCAGAGTTCAACATCGAGCGAGCCTGCAGGTTCTTGCATCGGTCATGAGAGAACGACGCGTGCGATGTGTGGCTCTTTGATGGGTTGAGAGTCTCGACCGAATCCTACTAATGGCGGTCTCGATGCTGCACTCCAAAGGTGTGCGAACTCGATGATGAAGCGGTGTCAGGTCTGGATTCCATTTCTGATCCGACACTAAATTCAGGGATTTGCATCTCTTGTATGGCGGCGCAAACTGCGGGTAGCATCATTGGCTGAGGGTTGCGGCTATACCGCTTCAATGGGAATTCCCTCTGTAAGGTTAGGGTCGATCTTCCTGAAAGCAAAGCGGTGCGATACTTACCGTCACCAACTGATGCCGGTCCAAACTGTGACGCCACATTTTTGAACGTCGATCCGATTACGGGAGACAATTGATGGATCACCCCGGCTGTGAAAGAGCAAGGATGGCAGTTTTAGCAGCTGGGTCGGAGTTCCAACTCAGACTACAACAGGCGTCGAGGGCCAAGTATGAGTAATCGCTCGCCATCCCTACCAGCTTCGTCTCCCCGTCGCTTCACTGACGGCCTAATAAAACGGCAGCACGTTCTACTCCAACACACACACATTGCGTGTCCCGCTGTAGTGTCTCAAACGAGGATGTAAAATGGAGTAAAACTCACGAAGAAGCATCTTTTGTAACACGTAGTTGTTTGTTGGTGTTGAAGGTTGTTGTTGTGCGCCTACCTTTTGCTGTCCTTCTCTGTTGCTTCGAGAAGTAATTACATGTTATCTTGTGTGCTCGCCCTCAAGTCCGTCTCAAGGGTTCCTTCCTGCCGTCCGTTGTTCGCTTTCCTAACGGTTTCCATTTATAATTCCACGACAAGCAGGACCCTTATCGAATGAGGCAACGAAACGCGTGCAGCGAACAGAAGGGTGCGTCTCCTGTTCGGTAAGAGATCATCGACAGGAAATCAAACCTCAACACCACGATGGCTCAGAGTGGGGACGCTATCGTATGTTTTTAATCTCAACTGGGATTTATTTAGTCAGGTGTGAGCTACGCGATCGATCGGTGGTCGGCAGGTGAAGTGAGCGAGTGTCGATTTTTTCCGGACTGGTCCACTTTTAAGACTTCGATCGAGTCAAATCTCAAATAACACTTCTTCAAGTTTACAATATCTCAAATTCAGAAATGTAAAAGTACTTAAGAATGAAGGGAATTTGTCGAACTCGAACAATGCGGCGCAGCGAGCAGGGCCAGAAACGGTGAACAGTGAGACGGTGCCAGGATAACGAGAAGCCCGTAGGGGAGCATGGCTGGCTGTCCCAAACCAGCCATGAGCCTTTAAGAGCCCAGGAAAGTGCCGTCCAACGATGGTAACGAGCATTGGTGAACTATCTCCACTCTCGTCCTCTGATGGCATCGAACAACAAGTCATCAGACAGCGTTCAGTCCACCATCCCCCCCGACGGCATCACAAACGATTCAAGCCAATCATGAACCGAGAAAAGTCGAAGGCCCGCCAACCATCCGATGTGGCTGCACCCTTGCTGAAGAAGTCACCGCGGTTCACCCACGATCGAGTCACCTGGAATCACAAATCCCAAGGTATGGTTACCTGGGACTCCACCGCGACTGACTTATTTCCCCTTGGATATCAGCGTGTGCTGCAACGTTGAGTTGAGTATCAACGTGTGCGCCCCCCCGTGGAGCAAGGGTCAAAAGGTCACAAATCCCAAAGAATACATTAACGGTAATTTTTATCTTATTTTTAAAGAAACTTTGTATATGCAATCAACACTGGAGGACACGTGACATTGTACGAATTATTGGGGATTTGACTCCCGGTTCATCCCCCGGGAGATGGGACTTCAAACGTCAACGGGTCAAAAAAGAAAGGATTTTTTTCACAAAACTCAAAATATATGTTTGGTCATTGCCTGGTGGAAACCTTCTCGCATCTTTCAGGTTTTGCGTGAGTGGGAAGCGTGGGATTTGCGAAACGGAGCCCGTCAATGACTTTTCGTTTTCCTTTCGCAAATGGGCGAAAACGACTTGGCGAGATGCTTGGATTTCCGAAAGGGTGCGGAACCTGTTAAGTTTGGTCAGTTGTGGATGAAACAGTTTGAATGTTTGCTTCTTGGCGTGCCCTCTCCGGGTTATTTTCAAGAAGCTATGTAAAATGCGAGCTGAATGAGCGAAATCAATTTCCATTGTAGTAGGGTTTGAATATACTGAAATTGGTATAACCAGTGTGAAAAATGTGTCCATGACTGAACGACTGACTATTGCGTCAATCAAAATCCAGACGGTCGGTAGTCTCTCGGTGTTTTCCAACCGCTCCATTCCGGATCTTTGCAACCCTCTGCTCTTTCCAATGCTTGTCCCCCTCTCCTTGCCACCTCAAGATCCCTTGCAGGGTGCCCACAGGTCCACCCTGCAACTCCTTTTTTGTGAAACTACCAAAAAATTCCAGAATCACTGCTCACCTCGACTCATTCGTTTCCTCTTTTTGTCCCACATGTCGAACCGAACCTCCACATCTCTTGCGATCTCATTTTCCCTCCAGGTCCTTCAAGAAACAGTTGTTCACGCCACCATCCTCAGAATCACACCCCCATCCAAAACCATGATATTTTCTACAAACCCAATCCAACCCCTCTCGCCCCGACACTCAACTCTAAGTTTTTCCTCCTGAGAGTTTGCCTTCTGCAATCCTTGCTCACTCCCTCACCTGTGTGTCCCCTCCCTCCTTCTTTCCTTCAACCACATCCCTTATTTCTCCAAAAGTCTTCTAGTTTTGTCCCATAAACCTGCTCTTGGTGTGCTTCCTTTTGTTCTGCTACATTATGATCTGAGCCTGTGTTCGAGCTCTCCATGAACCTCGACTTTGCATACTCCACATTGATCAATATGACCTTTGCTAACGCTTTGAACGATCAATCCAACAGTGCAGCGATATCCGCGCTGGAATCGAACCCACATTATTAAAGAAAGCTTCACGGAGTTATTCTCTCCATTGTAAACAGTTTTAAAAGGTTTTCGCGTATACCTGCAATCCTAACACAGGAGCCAAGGTGAAAAGGAGTCGTGATTGAAATACGTGCTCACCTGCGGGTCCTGTCTGCAGGTAGACACGTCAGGTCCAAGAACAACATGTCTCTTCATCAGCCAGTACCCAGAAGAAGGGAGCGGGTGCAATCGAGTGCGGACTGCGGTCCTGTCGCAGAGATGAGTTGCGACTGTGACGAGTTGGAGATATTCTGGTCACGTGTCCGTGTACGCCATTTGTTCTCCCGAATGTCGGTTCCAATCTGTGAGAAGACAATGAAATATGACGTGATTGGCAGGTTTGTTTTGGTGGGAATTTGAAATAAAATCAAACATGGGAAAAGACCGATGGAAAATGGAGTTATCGACTTCTGGATAGCAAGCTAAATGGTTTTGAACTCTCTACCTCCGATGATTCGATTATTTATCGACAAGAACTTCAAATTGTGGAAAAGTTCGATCTGCATCCACATCTGTGCACCAGACCGACCGCCAATATTTACCACTCCAATGCTCTCTTGTTCATACATGGAAAAATAAGTTGAAAGACATATTACAGGTACGTGAAAGGTGAGTGATCCACGTGTGATCATTGATGTTGTGCGACACAAAACTTGATCTCTCTCGTCCACAAGGGACAGAACTTGGTAGAGGAGTTGCCAAAGCTCAAGCCTTTGCTGCCGGCAGCGTGAGCATCAACAGATCGCACCAGGCCCCAGGGCCAGCCGCGTTACAGACGAATGTCCGAACTGCGTGACACCAGGCGCCTTGTGGTCCCCGTTCCCACTGAAGTGTTGTTTAACGCTCGGTCTCACTGCTTTCAAAACTGTTGTAATTTGACAGGCCCTCAGTCCTTTTCGGCCCAGGCAGAGAGCGGCAAAGCGTGCCGCCTCCACTCGCCGCCATCTTGTTTGTGTGTGTGTTGTTTTGTTAACGAAACTGCGTTCTTGCCCAAGCTTTTGCTATTTACATGTAACATTGAGGAATATATATTTGAAGAAGTTTGAAGGTTTGGGGAATTAGTAAATCGAGCTGAATCCACAAAATTCCATACGTTAATGAACACGATGGACAGTTCTCAACCACCATCTGGGAAAACCTGAATCTCAAAGACATTCACGCGAGATTCACCAACGCAAGCCCTGCTCCGGCCAGACTCGATACCAGTAATCAGCGCCACATGTGACCGCGTGGGCACATCCGCGAGTGGCAACACCGTCACAGAAAGAAAGTGAAGTTCAGTAACAATGGCAAAACTGTCAACACCACTGCAGTGGAATTTATTTCTTCCGATCGAATAAACTCCTCATCGTTCGGAATTCAGAACAATTTATTGCTCAGAAAAGCAAACTAAAAATAAAAAATAAAAATCAAATCCAGAAAAGAAGTCTTGAGCTATAAACTTGAATGATCCTTTCCCAGGAAAACTTCAAAAGAACTCGATATATCCACACATAATCCATATTATATCATTTGAAGTGATATCTTTGTGAACATATTTCATCAGAAATGTTTGTACAAATTTATTTCAACATCTTTGTCATTACAACTTGTTTTTCTCAAACCTCACGATGATTTTACAAAACGTTCATTGTCATACAGGGATGAAACAAAACATCTCCACAAAAGGCTTGCTTGTACAATAAACACTGTAAACCTTTAAAAAAACTTTTTAAGTAGATATTAGAGACTTGTATTAAATTATAAAACATTATGAATTCCACAGATGAATCTCAAATGGTAAGAGAAGGTTGAGAGTGTAGTTTGGGTGATCTCGATTAATGCACGAAGCTGGCACGAGATGTCACCTCACAAGACTCACAATTTCGGAGTCATTAATCAATTTACACAGTTAAATAAAGACTATATTTAGGACACATTGTCCCTTCAATACATTGTCCATTCAAAAAATCAAATAATTAAAGCTCATGAAGTATATATATGACACATGTGAATAGAATTCTAAATTCCTGTTAATGAATTTGTAATCACTTTAAAAGAATATACTTCTTATAATTATGTTGTTGTGATCCAAAGTGTATAATTATTGTTGTATGAAACTTAAAGTAGAATATTATTTGCCTTTATAAAGCTCGGTTATGTGCTTGTTTTATAAAACATCACACATACACGTTCCGGTGACTCTTGTGAAAATACAACACCATGTTTACTTAGCTCATCTATCTGATCAGCTGTAAGAGTTTACAAGGATCTTTTACTGTGCTCGAGTGTCACAAGTTGTTTTATTTTTTAAAAAACATTTAGCTTTGAAGTTCAATAAACTCTCAACAGAGTATATTTAATGTGCTTCCATTAACAAAGATCCAAAAATTGGATTTCACTTTTACAATTTCCTCCCTTGTCCTATAAAGGACAATATCACATTTTAAAATTTGGAAATCTTCAAATTCAAATTGATATAGGATCAATTTGTCTGTCATCAAGAGAATACACCATCCTTATGGGGGAATTGAGACGAGTCAGCCTTCACCAGGTTGTTTCCTGGAAGGGAGGGTAGTGACATGACTACCTCATAGGCCGCCTCTCCGTTGAGATCTCGCCCGTCACTGGTAGTTTGTCAGTCGTAGCGTACCCTTTGATGAAAGATGAAAGACAGCAGTCAGTACTGACCACCATGTGATCGACCGCTCTTGCTCTTCGACTGTAACTATCAATCCTCCCAGAAGATGTCATGCCCTGATTACAGAAGAATGTCCAAAAACCCCAACTTGGTTATACAAGATCACAGGCCTCCAATTATCATAATTATCATCATTATTAAGAATGTTGAATGTCGGATTTAAACGACATTAGTTTACAATTAATGAAATTTTTA
>JAXMNL010000345.1:26302-36888 GCA_035128595.1 Eptatretus atami | reverse complement strand
TGGATCTGGAACCAGACTTTTTGGGAACACAGCTGCTGAGTGGGCCAGGCAAATCGGTAAAATCGGGCCAAATGATTCCAAAAGTGACCAAGCTCAACCACACTGTCATCATCAGAGCCACGTGTGCTTTGAGGTACGGTGGTGTGCTGACGGACATCGAAGCCGATACGCCGGGAAAATCACAGAACCTTTGGAAAGCGTCCGTCAATTAAATTATAAATAATGAAGGAGGAAAAAAGAAAGAAAATAAATAAATGAAAAAAAATGCATGTGAGCGAAAATAGGAGGCACCAATAAATAATTAAATAAAGGCCAAAATGGAGCACTCCCCACACGGACACACCGACAAACAGAGGGGAAGATACAAGACACCAGGAAATCCCAGAGAAGCCAGGCTTATGTGTCCGGTGAGCAGGAACAAATGTCCCTTACGAGCTGAAGGCAGGAAAATGTCCAGCAGCCCTTGGCACGGAACGCTCGGCATTCATACTTCTCATTGCATTATAATTATTTACCCGACTACTTAATACACAGTGGTGCTTCCTGGTTGTGATTGGTGAATGTAGCTCACAATGTGTCCACTTGGCAGATGCCACTTGTGGAGCCAAATACAATCTGGCCTCACCAGTCACACGCGGTCAGGGGGGCATCAAGTGCCAGCATTTCATATCCAGGACCTTCCGGTGACGAAATGGCTTCAAAAGTCACCAGGTGGATGGAGCGGCGACGTGTTGCCCGAAGAAGGGCAGGAAAGTAAGGCAGGATGCCAAACTGTATCAAAATGACGAGATATGTCCAGAGAGACGGCCCTCATCTCATGTCTGACATTGAGGACCTCCATCCATTGTTGGGTGGTCGAAGCAGCACGTCCAAGGTGGAGTACCTGGTCTGAACTGAATTGGTGATCTGAGATGAGGTTGTTGGAGAAAAGGAAGATTTCATATCACCTGCGATGATGGATTCATGACTTGTTGATGATTGGAAGTAAGCTGATACTCTGTAGTTAGGGATCCGTTTTCGCACCTTTTTTTTAGGTAGTGCAGTGATGTTGGCTGATTTCCAGCAGATGGAAGATAACCTTGGGCAAATGCAGGGTGAGGGCCCGAGAGAGGAAGTGCAAGAGCAGCAGAGCAGGTTTTTAGGGCACGTGAGCTGATGCCGTCTGGTCCAGTGGCAGAGTCAGAGTCGAGGGATGACAGAAACTTTTCAACATTCTGAGGTGCAAAGACACAGTCCAGAAGCAGTTGGGTACCACGGAAAAGGGTGGGTACAGAACTCAAGATTTGGAAGCAAACACAGAATTGAGGTGTTCGACCTTCTCACGATGGAGTCAGCAGCTGTGGGGCAATTTGAAGAGAGGGTAGGGGTGGAGGGGAGCATACACCAGACACAGACTTAACAAGGTACCACCAGGTTTAGAGGAGGAGACAAGTTTGAAAGTTCATTCTTGAGATCTGGACAGGTGTTATTTCTGGCTCTTCGTGGAGAGTAGACACACACTTGTTGCGGGCTTTGTAGAATGATCTGAGGTTGCCTTCTGTTGCATTTGCCTTCCAGGAGAATCAAATTGTTTTAAGGCAACAATCTCAACTCAAGATCCAGAGGAACAGAGATAAACTGAGTTCTTGATGTAAAGGGCAACTCCGCTGCGGGAACGGTGGTTCAGGCCTTCAAACAACCGGGGAGAGACATGAACACGTCCTGTGGGAAGGATTCTGTAAAACAGATGATGTCTGGTTTATCGGCAGCAACCTGGAGTGAGACTGTCAGTTTTCAACCGTGGGGAATCTAACCTTGTTCCAGCGATCTAACCTTGCAATATGAAGGTTTTTGTTCCACAAGGAAATGCAAACACAGGGGGCAGGACACTCGGCCCATCCATACCGTGTCATATCCACATTAAACACAATCAAAATGTATATCGACATTCAACAATGATGAGTCTCCATGGTGATCGAACCGGAAACAAGGGATTAAAATACACTCAACTGTGTAATGGCCTCCAGTTGCATATCGTGATATTAATTGGTAAATTGGAAGTAAAGAATGTAATGGTTAATAAATATTATTAGTGAGGAGAGGGGGAGGTGGTGGGTTTGAACTACTCCGATGGATATGTGGCCTCTACTACTACAATGTCCTCGTGGCTGGAAAACTTAAATCCGCTATGGATATATGGGGATACGTGCGGGTACGTCGTACGTGTGTATCCCACGTGACCTGGAATAATTAAATAAATGAAGGAAATGACGTCACGTCGCATCAGCTGAGTACCCGTGGTATGAACTCGACGTACCCGAGCACGATTGGCTGGACGCCTCAAACGAATCATCACTTTGATGAAGACCACAAACAAAGACACATTTCCAAGCTCGGGGTCAGGAAATTACTAAACCGGAGAGAAACACACGGAAGATACAATCGATCATCAGGTTTATTGAAATGTTGTATCATTTGCAAGAGGTTCGAGGAATTGTCACACTCCGAATCACAATGTGAAGTGGTATCTGTTGTGAACATATTTCATCAGAAATGTTTGTACAAATTTATTTCAACATCTTTGTCATTACAACTTGTTTTCTCAAACCTCACGATGATTTTACAAAACGTTCATTGTTATCGAGGGATTAAACAAAACATCTCCCAAAGACTTGCTTGTACAATAAACCTTAAAAAATTTTTTTTAATTAAAGCAGATTATTAGAGACTTGTATTAATATTATAAAACATTTATAATTCCCAGATGAATGTCAAATGGTAAGAGAAGGTTGAGACGTGTAGTTTGGCGATCTCGATGTAATGCACGAAGCTTGGCACGAGATGTCATCCTTGTCCGACACAACTGCAAGACTCACAATTTCTCAGTCATGAATCAATAACACATTATAATAAAAGCCATTATTATAGTGATACATTGTCCATCAAATTATCAAATAATTAAAACTTAATGGACAATATATAATCGATACATGTCATGATTCTAAATTCTTGTAATGAATTTCAATTAATTTTAAGGAATATATTCTTTTAATTATTGTTGCGACTGCAAATTTATCATATTTGTGTATAAATTAAAGTATTTATATATTTGCCTTGATAAAGCTCGTTTAAATAATAATATAGTTCAGCACATTCCGGTGACTCTTGTGAAATACAACCCTGTTACTTAGCTCAGCTTATCTGATCAGCTGTGAGTTTCACAAGGATCTTTTACTGTGGCTCTGAGTGTCAGCAAGTTGTTATTTTTTAAAGAAACATTTACTTTGAAGTTCAATAAACTCTCAGAACAGAGTATATTTAATGTGCTTCCATTAACAAAGATCCAAAAATTGGATTTCACTTTTACAATTTCCTCCTCTTGTCTATAAAGGACAATATCACATTTTAAAATTTGGAAATCTTCAATTCAAATTGATATTAGGATCAATTTGTCTGTCATCAAGGCATACACCATCCTAATGGGGGAATTGAGACGAGTCAGCCTTACCCAGGTGTTTCCTGGGAGCAGGGTAGTGACATGACTATATAGCCGTCATCCGCGCCTCGTCACTGGTAGTTTAGTCAGTCGTAGCGTACCCTTTGATGAAAGATGAAGACAGGCAGTCATACCGACCACCAGTGTGGATAGACCGCTCTTTGCTCTTCGGACTGTAACTATCAATCCTCCCAGAAGTGTCATGCCCTGATTACAGAAGAGATGTCCAATAACCCCAACTTGGGTTATACAAGATCAAGGCCTCCAATTAATCATAATTATCATCATTATTAAGAATTGTTTGAATGTCGGATTTAAACGACATTAGTTTACAATTTAAATGAAATTTTTACTCAATTTTGAATGTAATTTACATGGGGAATCGAAGCAGTATGAATGTACCTCAGAGAGCACAGAGCATTAATAGAAGACATTAAATGTAGAACATGTCTGAAGTGTAATAACAAAAAAGGGAAGGTTGTGTCTGAAGTGTAAAAGGGAAAGCAATATATATATATATATATATTTTTTTTTTTTCAGAATTCTTTCATTTCAATCACATAATGTCACGTCATTTTCAGCTTCTCTTTATCCTCTAACAAATCTTCGATCTCAAGTGGTAAAATCCCTCAAAGGTTCTCTCTTGTTTCCTGGGTCATTTCAACCCATTCAGGTTCTGTAACCATGAGCTGGTCACATCTTTCATCCTGCATTTTGTTAAATAATAGTGACAAGCACTTCACATAACATAACAGCAATGATTAACATTAATCCAATGAAAATAAACTGGTGTATCTTTGCTCCCACACCACCAAATATTCCCTTCAAACCAGACCAAATTCCCATCCTTGTTGTGGTATTTAGCTCTCTCTCTCTCTCTCTCTCCCTTCTTCCTCCTCTCCTCATCTCTCATTCAGCTGCAGATCATCAATTTGCTCTGAGTTGTCAGGGATGCCACCCTTTCTTAAGATGTTCAGCATAATGTTTACATGTTGAGCTACCTAAGTAAGGTCCATCGCCTTTCCGACAAACTAGACAAACCATCCCTATCTCTCTGTTCATAACTTCAAAATGTGGTGGGTGTACTTCAATTTTTACATATTTGTTATTGGACTGTATTTAAGGATATATCCATTCCTTATAATCAGTACACATGTATCCCCTCTTTCCATTTACCTTTTATCTCGACCTTTTTTGCCTTATTTACCCCTTGTGTATTTACTCGATGTGAAACATGCATGGTCTCCGCTCCGTGATATAACGCGAATAAATATTCTCTGATTGAATTGTGCTTTGCCTTGAGTGGACGTTGAATATTAAGAGTACTTTGAATATAAGAGTTCCACAACAATTTGTGCCGTGACTCGGATTACTGATCCCTGGGGGCACAGCCCATGGTCCGGAGTGACGGCGAACGCTATCTGCTTTCCGTTAGTTTGTGGCCATCAAGCGTTCCTCGGTTTCTGTGCATAATGCGGTTAGCTTGGTGGGTTGTGTGACAAGCGCTTGGCTGAGGAATATGTAGTAATTTCCATCATGAGTACTATAAACCCTGTTGGCCATATCCATATTATACAACGCAAATTCAACGATACGTACACACATGTAACAGCGTTCTCCTCGGGGTCCTCCGGGTTGTGCGCCAGCTTGCGATGCGAGGCGTGATCCATGTCGCCCTTCCTTTGCACTTCACGGCTGTGCGGGTAGTTCGCGGAATCAAAAACGGCCCGCACCACCGTGGTTGTAGAGATCATTGGGACAGATTTTTGAAAGAAGTCCCATGCTGGCTTCTTAAGTCATCCAAATATTGTTCAAGTGCTTGGCACACTCTTTGAAGATCGGTGTTTCATGGTTACAGAGTTTGTCGAAGCAGATACTCTCTTGAGCGTGCTGAATGGTCGACTTACATTTTCAGAAGCGCTCGTCAAGCCCATCATTCTTCAGGCTGCATCTGCCTTTGATTACATGCACAACATGAACATTATGCACGGGGACATCAAGCTTGGAAACCTACTCTGTAGTAAAGAGGGGGTGCTGAAGGTCATCGATTTCGGATTGGCCAGGACGTTCACCTGGAACCTTGGTGGATATGGAGGTGAACAAAAAGTTATGTCTCCAGAAGTCTTCCAAAGTCTGTCTCCTTGTAATTGAGCTGATGATACGGATGAGGACAAAAATATGACGTCAAGCTCTTCGTCTAAGGGCAAGAAGAAAAAAAATGGAAGTAATTGCAATATAATTGGCAGGTGCAATAATTAAGAGGAACAGGTATATTAGCAATTGACTACAATTCGTATGCATTGAGTAAGCAGGTTAACCAACGAACTAGCATTGAAAAAGAAAGTCTGCTTCAACAGTATACTTCATCTTATCCGCGATGCATTTGATCAACGTGTTGGTGGTGTGTGCTTTGGTTGGTGTTTGTCCATTTTAGCAAGTATGCAAGCTTCTTTGTTTGGTAAGTTAACATTTATACCACAAGGTGGACTTAAATCAGCTGGTGGCACAGCACCTTTAGCCCCATCAAGTTGATTATCACAAAAACAATGAAGGTACATGAGAGGGTTATATCATAGCCATGAAAGAGTGTACGGACAGTTCAAGTCTTTTCGTTTGGCCATCCACTCCGCTGGCTCTCTTGCAGGGCTGGAGTGGATCCATGTTTGCCGACCTCGCATTTCACCGCAGTGGTGTTGTCAGTAGCACCAGGTGGAGTCCATTCCACCTTGGCTGGAATGCGTTTTTTATGCCTCTGCACCAAGCACCGCACCACGTGATAACTCAAGAAGCAAATTGTAGAATTTATCAAACTTGGTAAAAAGGTAAAGTGAGACAGGGAAATTAATGATTAGATTTTGGCGCAGATGTGTAAGTCAAGTAGTCATTGATTAGTACAACTCAAGATATGGCGATCACACTGGTACAGTAAGTGACAGGAATTAGTGATCATTTTGGCAGATGGTAAAGGTCAAGGTCAATATGTCAATACTCAAGTGTTGTGGCGGAGAGCGGAGGCATACCCGTCGACTGCGCGCAGTCGAATTACTGTGGTTTTACTTATTTCTATTTCTGTCTTTTATCTCCTAATCGTCCCATCCTGCCAGAAGGTTGAGCCTCCTGCACTTTCCATTCATGGTGGGATTCGGTTGGTTGATTAGTTGGTTATTTATTTATTTACTTCCTTGCTTATGACTGCAAGTTTGTTTTTTTAAATCAAATAATTGTTTTCTGAAGAATGGTGTTTCGAGGAGAACAGTCTGCCATTAGAGCAGAAACAGTGCTGTCCACGACTGGCGTGACAATGGGAACTTGTGAAAGTACACATGACCACTGCACAATGCCCAACAATTGGGTGATATGGTCTGTGATAGTGCTTTGTGAGATCCCTCTCCCCTTGTTTGTTTGCTTGTTTGTTTTTAAAGCCGTCATTTGCTGAATGACGCACCAGTAAACTTGTCCAAGTAATCCAAAACAGACTTACGGGAGCAATTTTGATGTATTGAGTAAGTGGTGCATGGTATCCCTGCGGTTAACTCCTCATTGCTCCGCACACGCGAAGGTTAAGTAATGGTTCACTTCTGTCTGTCCGTCCATCCGTTCACAAATGTCAGCTTATGATCGAGGAACAACTTAATTGAAATTGAGTGTTATCTTTTGAACATGAATCGGAAAACGAACCTGTAGTTGAACAGTAGTTTAGCTCTCGATTTCCTGCTCTCCCCTGAAATCTCCTGCTCCCCCCCCCTCCCCTGCTCTCCCCATAACACATGCACAGAGAGACAAGTGAGATAATTATTTTACTTTGTCTGCCTGCCAGGAAGTCAAACCAAATTGAAATCATTCCAAACAGGATCTTGTGGTTTTTAAGGACGTTATAAAGGACACAAACAGGCCGAAGAACTCGTGTAATGCTTAGATAGGGTGGTGTAATAGACACTGCATCAATGGCGACAAACTTCGGAATTAATATTTCATATGACCTTTAAAATATTTATTTTATTTCAGTTTAACTATATACCTGAACACTGTAGAACATAGGTCGTCTTCTTATCACTTCCAAAAACCTCCAGTTTTGCAGTATGTGGACATCTATACTATAAGAGAGCCGTTTTGGCGTCTGTGTGTGTGTGTGTGCGCGTGTCACCATTTCCCTCAGAGATGGCTGAATGGATCTTCGTCAAATTTTCAGAGGCTCATCAGTGAGTGTCTGGGAGTGTTTTAGTCCAAAAAAGATTGTAAATTTTGAAAAAATATAAATGGATTTTGTTTTTTAATCGCTCTGGAGTGCCGAAGCCTTTGTAGCGATATGAAAGGTAATATAATTGATCCCCGACCCCATTCCTTAGTGGGTGCATGGAAGTTTTTAGACACCCAAAACATGACTTCTTCAAAATGTCAACAGGATTAGAACAGCACCGGGCAACGCTGGGTACCTCTGCTGTGTATATAAGGTGGTGTAAAAGACACTGCATCAACGGCAAACTTCCAGATTTTATTTTTTATATACGCACTTAAAATCGTTATTTTATTTCAATTGAATTATACACCTAATTACACAATATTGAAAGAAGAATTTTGTCTCTCAAGGGACACTGGATACCATTGACCAGAGTCGCAGGGCCAGGCTGAATGGCAGAGCTGAGCTGTTCAGGGAGTGAGGCGTAAAACTGTACGTGCGCTAAGGGTGGACAAGGAGGACTATGTGCGAGGAATCTGTGAGGGGGTAGAGCATCACCTGTGGTCAAGGGATTCTCGTCGTTTATGGGACTTGATGTAGACAAAGTCTCCAGAGACGAAGCTATGGCAGTCACTGGCAGCTGGTCAGGTAATGCTTCTTTTACCTGTGAACGAAATGCTTTCACAACACATGTTAATGCAACACAGAATGCAAGCATAGTATCGTCCATTTGCTTCATCGTTAAGAGGGCTGAGGATGGCACTCTCATTGTTCCTACCATCAAGATTTAATGTGGAGAAAGACTGTTCTGCTGCGGGTGTTGATCGCATAGACATTCGTGCTAATGGTAAGCATCCGGCCATTTAATGTAGTTGTTCACAAATCTTGGCTAACTCATTTTTCAGGATACCATAATGTCTTTCTCAGTCCTGCAATTGTGGGTGATATGGACAATAGAAATGTTGTTTTATTTGCAACTCCTTGCACAACTCTTTCACTACCTGCCCTGTGAAATGTGTCCCTTGATCACTTGAGATTTGATTCCACTACTTTTTTCTTCAAAATTTGCCTGTCATTCCAAAATCTTGTGGACCAACCTGGCGATGTTTGGGTGCAGTTGCAGACTTCAAGCACAACCTCGATGAGGAGACGCCAAAACCAGGCCAGCCACATGAACTGCATCGACAAGGTAGCAGGATCGATTGCCTGCATCCTCCTCCAGGATCTGGAGACCCAAAGTTTCATCATCAGAGATCTCAGATCTGGACCAAAGTTTCTCATCCACTCCCAGAAAACTGTGGCACCACTAAAATCCAGGCAGACATTCCACAGCCCAGTGGACCCAGTTAAAAATGTATCTCTTGGGTGCGCAGGATGAGGGCAGAACAAAGCCATTATTGGCTGAATAACAACCAGAATGACAACAATAATTCCCAGGTATGCATGGACGCTGGCAACCGTACTCCAACATCAATAACAGACAAAACCAGACAAACAGCCACTATGGTTAACGCAAACGCCATCACCATAGCTGTCCTTTGGATCTGGAACCAGACTTTTTGGGAACACAGCTGTTGAGTGGGCCAGGCAAATCGGTAAAATCGGGCCAAAGATTCCAAAAGTGACCAGGCTCAACCACACGTCATCATCAGAGCCACGTGTGCTTTGAGGTACGGTGGTCCACGTGCCAACCATCTCAACTGGTCGTCCAGTTGGTTGATGGAGCTGGTCACCAGAGGCTGGCGGTCATGGTGATGCACCACTCCACCCACCATGGGCACATCCATCAGCCAGAAAAAGAAACAAGGATTCTGCCAAATTGGTTTCCTGATTTGCCTCCTGGCAACGCTCATTTCAGACAGAGATTCTTTGGAAAGCTCATCTTCCTCATCCTTTCTTCCTGCCTCCAATCCAAAATCATCATCTCATGGTTCATTCCCATTGTGCATTCCTCAACTTCAAACTCCTTCTCAAGTGGTACAATTCCTGGAGTATCCTTCTCAACCACCGGATTGAAAGAAGACCGACAAAGTTCATCAGCGCTCTCATTGCCAGAAAGTCCAGTGTTTGGCAATTCACCTTCGTCATGCAAATCATCCAGCTGTTTGTCCTTATCCCTTGGATGAATCTATCGGATTGACAACTGAGACGATTCCTGGAGTACATCAACAACTGCAAGTTCATCCAATGAAAAATTCTGAGCATTATCTTCATCACGAGAACCCTCGACATTCACACGAGTGGGCATTTTCTCTTCGAAGCTTGCCTGACTCACTTTGTTGGCCGTCCGCGTGCTTAACGTGTCCAATAGCCCTCGCGTGGTAAGGAGCGGAGCTGTCGTCGCCAAGTGTAGTGGAGTAGTAGAGGTCACCGGAGTAGTGGAGGTCACCGTGAGTTACTTACAGAATGAAAACACAACAGCATCTTTTGATGTATCCGGTAATTACCAGATCACCACAAATAGACATTACAAAATGGAAACATTCAACGCCTCTTCTGTAAATCACCATCTTGCTACAAACAGCACCATCTGAGCGTTACATTTTAAAAACGCTCAGTATAATCTACTTGTGTAGAGGAATGACGTCATGTCTGGTTAAAGAATGGAAACGTTCATCATGTCGATTAGTGTAATTAGCAGCAAGCTACATACGGACTAATTACACAATGATATCGCTCACCACGTCTATTATCAGCTGCCGAATGCAGCATCACCCGTACAAATCCACACAAACAATGCACAGACTATTCACCCCTCCCGCAGGTACCACAATGCACGAGTCAAGCTCGAGGAAGCGTCCCTCCGCGGACCACGATGCGGACAAGGCGCTCCCTTGCAGAACTCGCGAGCTCGTCGAGGAGAAGGGTTACCTGCCGGAGCAGGTTTAACGCTGATGAGACCAGCTTGTTTTGGAAAAAGATGCCGGACGTCGA